>JAXQQM020059814.1:0-24092 GCA_034641835.2 Pinus albicaulis
CAAACAATATTTCTAGAGGCACCAACCCTCTAGGTATGATATTTCCTTTTAGCTGCAGCACTTTATTGCCTACTATTTTTTCTTCCCATTTGTTTTCTACAACATTTTCAGCCTCATTTTCTTCACAGTCATCAATCTCCGTATTGGAGAATTCTTCCACTGTCTGTAAGAATATCTTCATCTGTTCATCATCTTCAAATACCTGTCAATGTTTAACATTATCTCGGATTGATGGTCTATATCGTACTTCAATTTCATACCTCAAAAGAGGATTCTGTGGGAGTGACTAAATTGTACTTGCAAATAAGAAGAAAGAGAGTCTTCCATTCTGCCTGGGCTCCTGCAGCAACCAGAGTGTTAAATGCCAAGAAGAAATTATCCACTATCCTATGCCTATTTCTATATGCTTTCGGAAGTAGGATGCTTGGTTTGGCATTGATTTTCTATTTGTCCGACCACCAAATTTCTAGTTCCCGCACTTTAAACTTTGTATGTCATATTCTTCTTACTGTCTGTATCCTAACAGTAAGCTCATATTCAGCTACATTATTGGTAGCCTCATATTCCACTCCTAAAAGGACAGCTGGGACCCATCTCGCCCAGAGGAGAGATTAATGACATCTGGGCCTCTCCATTGTCTTTGAATTCGCCCTATCAAAATGTAAATTCCAAATTCCAGCTTCATAATTTTCTAAAGGCTGCTCATCCTTAATTTGTAAGGAGGGTTCATGCACATAATTTTGATCTTCTTCTAGCATAAAGCATGAAAAATCTCCTTCTTTACTATAGACTGGTGAATTTTCAGAGTTATCAGCCTTCGTAACTATATTGACAAATTTAGTCTCTCTGTATAACCTCCTCTCCTGTCCACCAAAAACTGGGATGGTAGCATAAGTTAAATCCAGCTTAATTGACCCACCAAATTTTGTACCCCAGGACCTTGACAGCAACATGCCAAAGCGGGCTGGGATATCAGCCACCACAATGTCCATGACCACACTTTTTATAGGAATTTGGGCCAGATTGACCACTAAATCTTTAATCATCCCCAAGCATTTGACTCTTTTGGAATCAAATGAATAAAGGTCTTTATATGGGCATGTAATTCGCAGTCCTAGTTGTTCCATGACTGATAGAGGCATAAGATTATGGGAAGCCCAAAAATCTAACATACAATTGTGTAACAGCAGGTCATGAATAACTAGAGACACATAAAAAGGAGGAGTAGAAGGATCTACTTCCTCAAAATGTGGGCCAAAGACTACCATGGGTCTTTCTTCTTGAAGGTTTAAACTATCTGGCACAATTGATATTTCAGGAGGGAGCATAAAAGAAGTAACTTGAGACTGATATGCAGGCTGTTTTAGTAGCTCGGTCAAGGGGACTGGAATTTTAATTTTCTCAAGTTATTTTTGCAAACTAAAAGTAGGAGGGGGCCTTTCTATCACAACTTCTTTTGACTCTTTATTTTCTGTTGAAAATTTAATTTCTTTTGACACAGATTCATCATTAGGAGGACTGACTACTTTTGAAGAAGAAGGGACTTGGTCATTAGATCAGAAGGGAGTGTTTAGAGACTTTACCTTTCCCGTGCTCTTTCATTAAGCCGACTCCTTTGAGCAAGCCTTGAGGGGGCTCTTTCATCTTGAGTCCGATTCTCTTCTCCTTGAAGATCTAGACTATATTTTAGCATTGAATGCTGCATGAAATCAGCAAATTGTTTACAATAATGATCAATCTCCGCTTCTTCTTCTTCTTCTTGCAATGGGCATTCTATATCATCATTGTTTGAAAAAGCAAGATTTGAATCTTCTAATTGATAGGCAGTATCTTCAGTGGAGTCATCTGCTAGACCTTCCAGGTACAAGGGATGTGGTACCTGATCTTGTTGCTCTTTTGCTTCTCTCGGCAATATCTGTAGTGGTGGTCTTTTGTACTGAGGATTGTATCCTTTGTTTGGAGCATTATAAAAATTCTTGGGAGCTGAATTCCCGTCTCCACTGAAGCACGAACTTATTAGACAGATTTTTGATCGTTTTGCTCATTTCTTCAATTCTGTCTACGTCCTTGTCTTGATTGGAGGTAGAGACCTCTTCCTTACCTCTTCTCTTAGTTTCTTGTTCAGCTTTTCCTTTTAATTTTCCAGTGGAAGCAAAGTTTGCTTCCAGCTCAAGAGCATCTGACTGAGCATCATCTAAGGTGGCAGGCTTTCTTTCCCTTAGAGAGAATCCAAAATCTGAGTCAAAGGCTACAATGAAAACAACTTTTGCAGCGTTCTGATGAGGCTTCATATCTACAGGGAGATTTAGATATAACTTATTAAATTTCTTAATGAACTCCAACGCTCCTTCATTATGTCTCTTCTTAAGAGTATTGAATTCAGTGAGACACTGTCCATGGTCTTTCTTTTCTCCCCATTTCCTGAGAAAAGTATTCTCCATGTCATCCCAGGTGGTTATTGAACGGTTTCCCAATGTCTTGAACCATTTTCTGGCTTCACCATCCAAAGATTGCACAAATAATCTCAAGACCACACCCAAATGTTCTACATTTAAGTTTTCTGCAAAAGAGCAGAAAGTCTCAAGATGCTTCTGAGCATCAATTTCATTTTCACCATTGAATCTAGGCAAAATCTTCAAATAATCCTGTGGCATATCATTCAGCACTTGTGGTAAGGCCAGTGGAGCGTATTTGTTCAATAGGAAAGCAGGAACATTAGTCATTGGAGGAGGTGGGGCTATAACAGTTTGATGCACAAATGGGGGAAGGGGAGGAGGAGGAAGTGGGGTATGAATAGCAATGGGAGTATACTGCACAGAAGCCTGAGGTGTAGCTGGAAACAATTCACGATTAACAGGGGCTACTTCTGTAACTTCTTTAACTTCCTCAGCCTCAGGGGTAGGATGAAAGTTCACTTTAGCTCTAGCACTTCCCCTTAGTGGGCTATCCGAGTAATATTCAGGATTTTCTTTAATGAAATCAGGGTTTTCTCCTGGAATTTCTTGAGAAGAGGAGGATGGGAAGTCTTCTACAGAATGTTCAGGGTTTTCAACACGAACTGACTCTCTTTCTCTCCAACTTCTCCTATGAATAATCTTCTCTGGGTCAGATATAGAGGATATCTTTAACTTAGAGGAATCTGACCTCAAATGTGGCTTTCGAGGAGCCAGGACTACCGATATATTTATTAAATAAAGAACAGTAGAGTTGCCAAGGTGAGAGATATACAACTCTTCAACTCTCTGTGCTCACCTGATTAGAGAGTGAATATGATTTGTCGAGGCCCAGGGAAACTGATATTCTCATATTCTTCCCCGGTAACAGCGCCAGAAAGATGTTGTCGACAATTATTGTCTACCCTAGAGATAGCCTAGAGTTGCTATAGACCAGTGCCTAGGACATCTTAGCATAGCAAGGAGCTCATAATATATCTTGGGTTGTCAATCCAAAAGCTCTCTTACTATCTCTTGTAAAACAAGGAAATTAGTTTAAATGGACCCAAACTCTCTCAGAAGCTGATACAAAGATAAGAATAATGTAGGAACAGCATGCAAAACTCCAATACAAAAGCATCAGACAGTTAAGAGACAGCTTACTGCAAAGAGGGCCAGTTCAAATAATATGCCACAGAAATCAAATATCAGAAAGTGGATGCGGTGAAGAAACATGAAGAAGATACTATTTAGCATGAGGCTGATACCCAGATACACAACAAAACCACATATGGGCTTATCCAACTAAGAATCCATACATGACAATGGCGTTTTAAAAGCACCCTCCTCAAGTAACTAATATAGCATAAAATATGGATGAAATGAACATGGAACAGTATATCATGACTAGGCCTATTTAAAGTGCTTGACTAATCCAAGTATGGGCACCAACTAGGATGAATCCTTACTTAAGACCAGCGAGCCACTCACATTCTAGAACATGACACAAGAAGATAAATAGCATGAAATGAGATATTATATTAACACATAAGAAAAGATTACATACTGTGGGATACCAAAGACCAGAATCCTCATTACAGATATAACTTCTCCTCACTGAGACCCTATGGGCTCTGAACCTTCATACAGAGGTTTTACAAGATGTATACAAAAGCTTTTCACTACACAGTTTGCTGATAGAAATCTGGAACCCTTACAATGTCTTTCTTCTTTGGTTTTATAGAAGAGGTAGAAAACTCTAGAGAATGGGGGTTAGGTGAAAACATTAAATTTCTTAATTTGAACAAAATGGCAGAAAGATGCCTGCCCATACTGCTTGATGGTGCTGTAGTGCTAAACGTACTCTGTGGTTGCTCCATAAAATAAATGCAGTAGGAGTATATTTTTCTGGAGACAAAACACGAGGAATAAAATATGAAACATTCTGTACTTTTCTGAGAGAAAAATCTATTGAAGAGCACCCTGGAAGATCTGATTTCTTTGCACTTGTACTCGAGCCTTCTAGATGTTAAATCAACTTTTGAAATCTTTGGTTCCAACCATTGAATTCCTTGCTCTCTAATTGATATTCTTTGTTATGAAATTAATGTCTTCAGCTACCAGGGTCTATCTTTTGAATTGCTCTGAGGGGTTTGATAAATTTCAGCCTTGCTTCATTAAATAAAAGTCTTGTGAATGATATTTTCTCGGATCTCTATTTCATCATCCAACACCTGCTGAATAGAACTTCTAAATGCACTCGTCCTCTGTGATGTAAACCCTGGATTACAATGGTTCTTCAGCACCAAATACCTGCAAAAATCCACAAACTCATTAAAAGGAACCAGACTCTATGATGGGTATGCAATGAGGGTGGCCGTGTGACGAAGCGTCGTGACAAAAATGGTGGCGGTACATAGGATGGTAGTGAAAATGCAGAGGAACTGTGAAGAATGGGTTGATGGAGGTTTATAACACAAAACGCTAAAATATGGCGTGTGAATGAAATATATTTATATAAATGGCGGAAGGGGAAATAGATGACACGTAGGTGTACGAAAGGTCAATCGGAATAGATGACGTGGTGAGAGGCTCGGGCGGTCAACAAGACATGTGAATGATTCCAGGCCACGTGATCAGGAATGAAATCGACGGTTAAAATGAGCCAGAGGGCAATCAAAGGTGGGCTAGGGACGCGATGGACGTAGGTTAAAGCGTGAGTAGCTTCAGAAGATAGTCATCGTTGGATGGAGGATGCATGATCGAGCGGTTGCAAAGTATTCCGCTACTCGACTTTCGTCCGGAGGTTAATGTGTGGGGAGGGCAAGAGCTTGGTTAATTAGCGCGCATCTTCGGAGCACCACGACCGTTGGATGGAGGCTCTAAGATCTGACGGTGGTCATTAATTCCGCAGCACGTCTTTGATCTGACTTTTAACGCGCGAAATGAGCGGATTCAGTCACCGTACATGAGGACACTTGTCACCCAGTGTATGGAATCGCTGGGTCCGCAGGAAATACCGCTCGCCCAGCAATGGCGGTGCGGAATTAACTGCCGATTTTCGGGCGTGGGGGCCACCACATATGATTTGATTGCGGGTCGTTGATTTTTATTGGATCAGATGGCTCTAACTTCACCCGAAATCTCTGACGATAAGCTCCTTCCTGTCTGGCACACGGTTTTGCGCCCGGGTCATGTGAGAGTCAAAAAAAGGGGGCTGGGATCTCAGGGGCTAGGCGGATAAATTTTTAATTATGGGTTTTGAGCCTTTGTACAGTGTATTTTTGCGAGCGGGAAGGGTAACGGTAGACAGAATATGAGGGTTTATGGCCATGATAGCTGATTTAAAGGGTTCATGAGGAGCATTAGGCCAAAAATTTAAATGAGGGGGAAACATGGTTAACAGGGAGGGTGAATGTCAATGGGAGTGAATGTGTCCTCTGGTTCTGCTAAAGTGTAATGCGAAAATAAGGGAGCAATGGGCTCATTTCACTTGGCCTCGAATTGGGGAACCACTTCCAAAGAGGAGCGGTACTCTTCGAGGCGGGGACAAAGGTAAGTATAGTGGCCATGGAAATCAAAAAAGGAAAAGGGGTAATTTGTATGCAAAGTCTTGATTTTCTTTGTAGAATCAGGTAAAGTAACATGGAATTCTAGGATATCAGACTCAGGAAACACTTCGTTGACCATGGGCTCAAGACGAAGCAATTCACGACAATTATGGGTGGCATGATCGACAACATCACACAAAGCACATAGGGGTGTACACTTTGGAGGCTTAGGAGGAGCAAGGTTTATCGGGGCGGTCATGTCTTTAGGTGCCTTCATACGAGATTTTCCCCCCTCACTCGAAGCTTTTGCAATGTACCATATTGGAATCCCTAGGGTCATGTTAGGAAGAGATAAGGTAGCCATCACAGGTACCGAAAATACTCCAGGAAGGGGAGCTAAAAACGGTATCTGACCGGAGGGGTAATGGCTAGGTGGGACACCTCCAAGATGGTTAAGGACAGGAGGAACTACTCTAGGAGGGTAGATAGGCTCATGGATACACCAGATGAGGGGCCTTTGAGGAGGGCGCCAAAAGGCTGAGCCGAGGTGTTAGGAGCAGAGTTGTAAGGTGGCTACTCACTATCAAAGGTGCCTCTTGAGGTCTGACAGTGGACAATTGCATCATGCAAACATTCAAAGAGTTGGGATCGTAGATATGAGGGGAAATACTGTGGAATGAGCCAAGAAAAGAGGAGTCTTTGTAGCTCCCGTGTGAGACACTAGTCAAAGTGCTCCGACTCTTTGTTTATTGGCCATCGAAGAGGATGATGGACTCAAGGAGGTCTCGAGACTTCAATTGCTATATGTCACTGTCAATGGTGACACATCACTGTGGAGGAAAGAACATCTTACTATGAACTACATCTTACTATGAACCGCAGATGGGGACGTAAGACATCGCATAAGTGTAGCTACAACCAAATAGAATTTTGTAGTCTAGTATCAATGACTTCTACGCAAAGTGCGCCTTGCCCGCAAGAGTAATAGGACAATTGCGGAATAGGCCTATGGCCTGGGAAGAGTGGCCATACCACACTTAGAGTGTGATATTGGAAGGGGCCAACTCTAGAGATCCGAGTTGCTTCCAAACCGAATTGGACATCACACAGGTGGATTCCACCTTATCAATGATACAATGGGAGACGTTGACATTCCAGATCTTGACAGGGATTTGGAAGGTGACGGAAGAAATATGGGGGGGATGTTCTGACCGATCAACATTGAAGACGATGAACCGATCATCTGAAGGATCCACAACGCCCATGGAAGTTAGTAGGGCTTTTGTTGTGAAGGGAACGACTGGAGGATTTCTAGTGTTGTGATGGTGACAGGGGATTGCGCAAAATCATCTACTATACTATACGAATGGGCAGCTTTACCAGAAGCAACGTTTTGGCATAATGGTCCCTTGGGGATCTTGGTATGAACCTCTGCCTTAGGCTGAGGGATATGTAAAGAACCATTGGTTGTCTAAAGAGAATTTGTAGAACCTAAAGAAGGGGGATCGGGGGCAGACATAGCAAGAGTCTTGTCGTACTGATGTCATTGAGTCTGAAGCTTGAGTTCAATGGTAATGGGTTGGTCAGAGTTCATCATGAGAATCTGGTAATCAGAGGAACAAGATGGAGGAGGTTGAGTGGCCACCTGACCTTCAGGGGGTTGGGTAGCCACTAATCCTTGCTGGGGGAAAAGATTAGTAAAAATAGCTGGCTGGATAGGTGTAGCATTGGGAGGAACCAAAGGGGAGGCTTGTTGTCCTTGGTATGCTACTTGAGTTTCCCACATCTGACACATCTGAGGTAAAAGAGTGCAATCGTGGGTGTAGTGACGATAGACATTGCAACAAGAACAAGGCTTATTCGTGCGAATAGGCCTATCCTGTTTGGCCTGAGTGCCTTGTTGCTGGTTAGCAGTGTTAGGTGAATTCCCTTGGGGAATGTTTCCTAGATTACCTTGGGAAAATTTATTTTGGTTTCCTTTCCTCTTATTTTTGGATGTAAGAGGATTAGTTGTGCCCTTCTGTGCATACACCTGACCCTGGGGGTGGTGGCTACTATTGCGGGGGTTGAGAAGGCAATGGAGGTGGGGGTGCTAATGATGGAAGAGATGGAGCACCAGGTTGTGGATACGGATAATAAGGAGGTTGGGCAACATTGTGGTAAAAATTTTGGGAAAAAGGAGGAGGCATTTCATATCCTAGATACATGCTACCAGGAGGGGGAAAAGTGTTGGAGGAGCTGGCCCCTCCCTGAGGCAAACCATAACCCATGGGAGGATGAGTGTACGGATGAGAAAGGGCTCCAACAATGTTGTTGGAGGCATGGGATTCCCCCGGTGCATTGGCACCACCAGGTCTAGGGAGATCAGGTAAGAAGGTATAAAAATAACTAGACTGTGCGTAGATCAGGTCATATTTCAATGCAATCTAGAGGGCAGCTTCTTTGGTCTGAGGGAAATGAGATGCAAAATCTTTTCCAATAGTAGAAAAAAGGGATCTGAGAAACCAGTCCATGTAGACACGGTCTTCGAAGGTAGGGGCTCGACATAGGCTCTTTCTTCTCCACCATTCCTGGACATGATCATATAGGCGGGTCGCAGAATATTGACGAAAAGAGGTCAAAAATTTGGTACCAGTGTCATAACAAAGGGGAAGCTCGAAGTAAGAAAGAAAATCCCTGGAAAGAGTCACAAAGGTAGTATGAGAGGAGGATGCATGGTCAGCATACCACTTAGAAGCTTCTCCTGTAATAGTACGCTGGAACAACCGAAGACAGACAGAGTCATCGGTGATGGAGTTAGACAAACACCATATGTGGAAATAATGAACATGGTTTGTAGGATCTTCTCTAGCAAGACCTTCAAACTTGGGGATGTCAAAAGGGAGCTTGGTTGGCATAGGAGGCCAACCAGGATCATGGTGTATGGGGTCATTGATCAACTGGTTAAAATTGGGAAGACTGAGACCTACCATATAAGGGAGCAAGGGAGCAGTTGGGATAGTTCCTATTGTGGTCCCACTAGTAGTATTCCCAACATTAGGGTCAGGGCTACCACCAGCGTTAGGTCCTAAACTATACATGATGAAGGTGATAGGAGAAGAACCAGGGATAGAACCAGAAAGGGATCCCGATGAACCTTAAGCGGAGTCAGAATGGGGACTCGATGGAGGACTAGCTTGAATCCTACATGGAAGAGTAAGTATTCCTAACAGACACTGAGGATGAAGGCCAAGAAGTCTCCAGGATAAATGCCTTGGGGGTGCAATGATGGAAGTACAGACATAGATAACAGAAGGAAGAGAGACCAAAAAGGTCAAGGAGGTGCAGGATCAAATGATTACAATGTCGAAAAAGGGGTAGAGAGGTGTGGGATCAAATGATTACAATGTTATAGTCTTGGCCTAGCGGTGTAAAATAGGCTCTCTTCACTTAGGGTGTGTGTGTTAATTTTAATTTTTAAACCCAGACATGTCTAGAGAAAAAATAAAAATGGTGTTGTATAACTGTGAATAAATCTGCAAATAACAGTAAAGTAAACTGAATATGACAGAAAATAAACAACTAAAGATGCATCAATCTAAACCCAAGGAGGCAGGCTTCCTAAAAAATAGTTTATGGGTGGGAAAAATATAGTCAAAACACACAAAAAATGGCCAATGGATCTAAATTCGAGAGGGACAGGGATCTAGAGGTCATATATGCTAGAAATAGGTGCAAAAAACAACAAAAAATCAGAGGGAAAATTGTTCCAAATGAGGTGGTGAAAGGCTACAACTTGAAGGGAAATGGAGGGGACCCTAGAGGAGGACCAAACAAAACTGAAAAGAGGTGTTTTTGATGGATGAATAACCAATCAGAAATGGATCTGAAAGTATAGTTCCAGATCTGAAAAATGGTTGAACACACTGAAATCTCAGACGGCCTGCTTTAGCTAAACTCCTCCTAAAAAGGTGGAAGCGTACTGAAGCCCTAGGGGGATTGGTTCCTACTTCGACGAGTAAAACAGATCAATTATAGTTCCAAGATGGGTGGATACAGAGGTCAGGAAACCCTGAATATTAGCCCAGACAAACCCAAAAAAATCACAGAAAAATTCCCGCAAAAAGTACAGGTCACAGTTTCTGACCTGTTTTCAGCAGAGGTCACAATTTTGAGGCTATTTTCTACATCATAAAGGTTGAGGTCGCAGTTTTGAGGCTGTTTTCAGCATCCTAAAGGTTGAGGTCACATGTTTTGGCCCAAAAAGTGTGACCTACACTTCCGACACTCTCAGGAGTAGGCTTTAGAAAAAAAATGTCGTCTCAACTACGGCTGATACCTGTCACCCTAGGGTTTGAAGCAGTTGGTCATGCAGGGATTTTAAAAACGACAACAGTCATAATAATAAACCCTTTTGGAGTCACCAATTGTTAGTGTGAATTCTAATCACAAGCATATGAAAAAAGCTCACTTTAGTTGTGCATAACAAACAACCCTAACATCAAAGATGGCTACCAATTTCCTTAGATCTGCAGTTAGTTGAACAAGATAAATGCTAAAAAATCTAGATCTATGCAGTTAAAAGACATTAAACAACAAATGATAAGAGTTTCACCATGCATCCAATGAACAAGACAATAATATTTTAAAATAATTTTTGTATTATGACACCTGGGAAGGGAACATAGAAAGATGTTACCTATCCCCCTCAATGGGATGGGTTCTTGTATGTCCTCGGTGCTTCATATCTAAGATCTCTCTCCCTTGATGGTGTAGAAAACCCAGACAAAAATTGAAACTCAAAGGGAGCTCACAAGCAAAATGATAGCAAAATATGACAATGATGGAGGATCAAAGTCAGACCAAAAGTATAGATCCAGAGTGATATTTAGGCAACAAAAGGTAGTGAATGAATTGAAAAAGCCTTCTATTTATAACAAAATATCGAGTTAGTCTAGATATTGGTGCATAATTAAAAAATTATTAACCAAATATAGATCCAACTTTTATGGAATAATTTATTATTTTTGTTGGAGGGAAAAAGAATTTGAATTTGATCAAATCCCTTTATTTGTAAATAATAAATAAATAAATGATTTATTTATTATTTTGAGAGTGTGGTTGAGTAATAATTAAATAAATAGTGATTTATTCAATTATTTATAAATGATTTAGTCAAATTTAACAAGGAATGTTATTTAAATAATGTTTAAATAATTATTCTTAGAAAATAATAAGATAAATACTGATTTATCTAATTAATTTTCCTGTTTTTGGTTAGATATGACAAGGAATATTAATTAAACTGTTGTTTAATTAATTATCCCTTGAGTAAAATCAAACAAATATGGATTTATTCAATATTTCCTCATGGGGTTTCATGTTTAGACCATAAACAACTTAATAAAATATGGATTACTAAGTTATTTTTCATAGTGAAAACAATTTTACCTAGGGTAAAATTTGTCTTACATGGTGTATTTTGGTCCATCTAATAGTAACAAGTTACATGACCAAAAATTGGTGTAACACTATGACTAGAAGTCACCTCCTTTGTCTTACTGATTATTGGCCGAAATTTCCAACAACACTGTTGTGCAGCCAGCCAAATGGTCATTATGTTAAGTTTCATGACCATGATCTCCTTCGTTCAGAAAACATGTACTTTGACATGAGATTAACCGACTTGGGGTGACAGACAGGACGTGATTAACGGTTGGGTTTATTACTATGGGTTGAAACCTAAGCGTTAATGTATACCATGACTTGACTTAAAATAAACTGACCGCATATGAATCCTATCATAAGATATAAAAACATTTGAAATGTATTTACACTACAACACATGGCTTGAAAAATGCGGATGCACTTTTTCATTTATTTTTAAAATCAGAGCATGTTACTAGAATTTCTAGCAGCATTGGAATAAAAGAAAAACAAACATAAACATGAATATAATAAATTGTTCGAAAAGACTAAAATAGGTGCTATCGCAAATTTCGATAGCGACCAATTTTTTTTTTTTTAAATTTCAAATTTTAATCCTAAAAACAAAAAATTTAAAATGGACTCGTGACTTAGAAAATAACTGTGCTAATAGCAGAAACGAAGGAAGAATTATTCACATTCTTTCTATAGGAAGATCCCACAAGTTTAACCTTGAAACTAATTGACACATGAAGGGTTGGCATGGCAAGGGGAAATTGACCCAGGGAGTGATAGGCTCGGAAAATTTAGGAATATCTTGAGAATTTGACATCGCTAATTCATATGAATTCAATACACATCATTGAATTTTCCATATAAATGATTTCAAGAGGGAATAATATTACCTGGATGAAAGGAGCCAATATTCCTTCCTTTAGCATCAGCTGGATCCACAAAGGAATTATATGACTCGAGCCCGCTATCATCATGTTTTATAATTCCCATCAATGGCGCAAATTTCTTTAGACATGACGATATCAAATGTCCCATCTCATGACATTTCAAACATCTATATGGAACTACCCAATAGTCAATGGTGAGCCCGATAGAAAAATTTCTCCATCGTATATCCAATTCTATAATTAGTCCTCCTCCCGTCTTGACCTCCACCAGCACCCACGCCATGCGCTTATCCAACTATCCAAAACTTCCCTCATTCCAAAAGTATACCTTCCTTGTGTGGTTTTCAATCTTGGATATCGTTATGGCATTCCATAGCTCCAGAGGTAATCCTAGTAATTTAACCCAAAACAAGTTTCGGCGATGTATCACAGTAAATAGGTTGAAGCCAACCTTCCATTTCTGTACGATTAAGAACCCTCTCCCCTTAACTTAGATATCCTTCAGAATCCTATCTACATCCTCTGATTCCAAAAAATTAAAACAAGTCCATTCGTTGAAAAAAATTATAACACTGGGTCTATAATTTAGTACCGGAAGCCATTTCTCCTTAACCTATTTTTTCATATTTTCTTTTGATATCTACATATGGTACCACTTCCCTACTAATTCCTTATTCTACAATATTTTGATGTTGTCCTAGAAAGAGACAACACCTAGCGCTAATGGCGATTCACCCCTAACAACCTTGATAGGAACCTTCTTATGTTTAGATAGTCTTTCTCATACTGGTGTCTTTTGTTCAGTATTATCCCCTTATACCTTACCCACTCTCAACGAAGGATACTGAGGCTCCTGTCTTATAACACCCGATGTGTGAATGTAATGCAAAAAAACTTCTCACTAAACATGAGCAATGACCTCAATAAGTGGCTCAAGGGATGGTGAGTAATCTTTTTGCATGTCCCCCATCTGTCCCGTGGGTAATATACCACCTCCCTTCGGGTGTATAATTAAAACACTACTATGGTGATAATTGGTGGACAGAGACTCATAGGCTATGGAAAAAACCCCCAAAATTTTTTGACCACTCGAAATTCCCCTCGCAGGGACCCTTCTTCATCCCAATGTATCCCACCTAGAAAACCTAACTACTGTGGCCAATCACAATCTATTAGAATGAATATATAATATCGTACTAGGTATCCATATGTCCGATTTATGTATCACTACTACCAGTCAATTATTATGAATCACCCCCCAGTAGTGACACTTAGACTTTAGATTATGGCCAAAATCAACCACCCTCAGGGTCCCATATGTCTCCAAGTGGGACCCCCCCCCCCTTGTTAGACCAGAGGTTACGGTTGTTGAGTAATTACTCGCCAACTTCAAAATATTCTAGTACTCACTTACAGGTTATATGTATCCTTGTAAGTAGTTGTTGGGCGATTGTAACACCCTCCTCCCACATCTACCCAACTAACCAGCCAACTAGGGTAAACATGTGATGAACAGTTACTATGATATGGTTCAAATCCCTATGAATTAGTTGAGGAAGCGGAACCGACGGAACACAGTTAACTTGGCCTTCTACACCTGCAACAAAACCCCTAGGAGCCATCCAACCCATCTAGATGACCAACTCCTGAGACAAAATGACAGTTTTCTATATTAAAGCCTTAGTCTCTCCCTTGACATGGGAATTCATGTGAATGGGACCCTCCAGTCTGATTTGTATGAGATCTTAATGTAAAAGTGCTTGAGGATTTGTAAATTGAAAGTGTTAGAAACTAAGTTTTTGAGGCCTTTTATGTTAAATTTTTACACACATAAAGCATGAATTAAACTGTGAAATAGCAAAAACATCAGATAATTACACCATAAAAAAACCACAACACAAAAAATGATGAAGGATTTCACCCTTCTTGGGCTACATTTCCTTGATCCATCTTCCAATGGCTTGGTCCTCTTTCATTATGCTAAAAATGGTGATTGCGTACATTTACAGTGCTCAAATGGCTTCAAAACTTGTTCCATCAGCTCCAAAACACCCAAAAATGTCTGTCTAACCTCTTTTTGATTTGAAATTGGTCAAAAACTGAAGAAGTTATGAACCCCCCTAGTTTTTCTACTAACCACATCATAATTTCCCCAAAATCCAGACTGGTCTTACAAATTCACCCTAAATTGTGCTAACAGAGTGACAATTTCATGGATTTTCGAGAAAATTTGTCAGACCGTTAATATGCGCTCCAATGCTTAAAGTATGAAAATTTAATTAAATACAACGTATTCAAAAAACAATTTAATTAAAAATGGTCATTCTAAATAGATCACACCCTTGGTCTCTAGCCATTGGTAGTATGGTGTATTTGTCGAGGGGGTCAGGGCTAAGCCCTCGCCCCTTACCCCCATGTCTACCAACTTAACCTTTAAATAGGAATTCATTTGCATATTTTAATAACGAATAAAGGTGTCTCATTGGTAAAGACCCCGTGTTGTTAGCGGTGAGATCACGGTTTTAAATCCATTGAAGGTGTAGTTTGTCCTTCAACGAATTTTGGTGGCCCCGTTCTACCACGTGGCAGCGTGTGGTTGGCCACCAACCGAACATAAAAATTCACCCATGCAGAACCAATAGAATTAGGCCAAGTGGTGAGGCTAGATTGGCCTAAAAAAACTACCTTTCAACAAACCAGAAGATGCCATGTGGTATCCTGCCACTGGCCCAAATTTTTGCCATGTTAGCTGTCATTTTTGAAAATTTCACTTATTTGGGAAAATGAACAGAACACGTATCTGGGAGCATACGGTGTCTATTTTCTAAGAAATATGTTGTGTTGGATTCAGAACAACGAGATCTATGCAGTTGTTTAGGTTCCACACCATTCCTACTACTTTCATTTTTTAGCATCATTTTGAGCACCTGGTCACACCTCCCCACTGGAAGATTTTGGACCCCAAAATGTCTTTCATTATTGAACATGTGAATGAGGGTACAACCCCCTCACCCTTCCAGTATTAATCCACTGGAATTTACCTAAATTCAACAATTTGAGATTTTCATGAAAAATGATATTTTTCATTGATTCTGGAGACCCTGCCTTGATGTTGTAAGTACCACCTTGCTATAATCCTAGAATTTGCAAAAACAAAAACCTTTCCTTGAAGAAAAAAATGTTCCCTCCTCGGTCTTCAATCAAAGCAAACCTAAACAACTCAAGTTTATACTAACCTTGAGCATTGTTGACATGATGATATTTAGCTTGTCTTGCCTTGTGCTTGGCTCGAATCTTAACCAAATGTGATCGTCATCGCCATGCAACATCCAATTTCAAAGAAAATACTTTGTGAAACCCACAATAAGAAATTTTGAACTCAATCCCCTCTTTTTAAAATTTCTTTGGCACTTGCTCTTTGATCTTTTCACTCTCTTGCACTGGCATCTTGTTCACATCACTGGTCAACAATGATGCATGCTTTTGCAATTTTACCTCTTCTTGTTGACATATTTTTGGAGACGACATGTTAGGCTCCAGAAAACTCTTATCACAACCATTAGAGACCTTAATGAACTCAAAATTTTCATTTGATGCATCACCTTGAAAGGCATCATTCACAACATCTTGATGCTTGAACATTAACAAAGCAAAATTTTGACTAGCATTCATAATTCTCTTCATTTGTCCAACATCTATAAGAGAAAAACTCAATCCCATTATTAAAAAAGTGATACTTATTCTCATGGAAATGAAATATTACTCTCCTATCATAAATATATGGGCTATCCAAAGCATTACCAGAAATATCAAGGGGAACTACATCAAGTTCAACTTCATCAAGAAAGTTTGCAGTGATTGCAAATCTAAGTATGCACTTCCTTGTCACCTACAAATTTTCATTCTTGCATATCCAACCTAAAGGATAAGGTCTTGGATGAGGAATGGTTTCTAAATTCAACTTCTTGACTAAGTCTTCTGAAATAAGATTTTCTTGTGAACCACTATCAAATAGGATGTCAATATTGGTATGCTTTGAAATAACTCTAACATGGAAAAGTTCAATTCTTGTTTCATCATCTTGAGTACTATTTTGACAATTTGAAGAACTATTAATTGCAATGTCATTACCTTTCAAACCCATTGTGATGATATTTATTTCATCTCCAGAATCAGAACCTAAATCAGGTTTTATTGTTGCATTTGGCTTCTCCTTCTCCTTGTTTTTAGGCTTTTGGGGTCTCATCTCTGGATGAATTTTCCAGCAATGATCTTCATCATGTCCATATTTGGAACAGTGTTTGCATGTGAGTTTCTTCTTCTCCATCTTGATGGAAGAATAATTCTCACCTTTACCCTTGAACTTACCCTTTCCTTTCTCTTTAGACTCAAAGGTACCTCGTTTATCTCCTCTGAAACAGGTTTCCCTCTTCCCTCTAGATGTGTGGCCTGTATACATACTTCATCTAAATTTGAAAGGTTAAACATGAGATTAGTATGTCTTGGGTAACTATGAAAACCTCCAATGTACTTTAACAAAGTTTCTAGTGATGTCAAATATACACCCAAAATTAGGGGTCTTCTCCTAAACACTTGAGTATAGCTTTTCACACTTTGTCCTTTGCCTTGCCTAAAGTTTTTCCAGTCCATTGTAGCCTTTTGCATGTCTAAAATGGATAAAATTGTCTCCTTAAGGCAGAAAAAAATCAATCAAAGAGGTATGACCTTACCATGTTTCTTCATGTCCTCTTGAGTTTTGGCTTCCCACCAAATAAGAGATACACTTTCCAATATTAATGAAGCAAGTTGAATATTTGTGTCAAAATCCTTGGTTCTTTGTATCCTGCTATACACTTCAAGCTGACATACCCAATTTTCTAATCTTTCAATATCTACCTCTCCATCGTACATAGGAATAAGATGGAGATTTTGGAGGTGTCTGTGAAGGGCTTGTTGTGGAATAAGATGATGGTGAAGATGGTGGTGAGGATAATGGTGGTGTCAAAGGTGGTTTTTCACCATTCCCATTACCTTTTGGAGGACACTCTCCCTTAGGAATATTGGATCTCTCACCTTTCATCCTTGTGCATCTCTCCTCATAGAGAACTTTCACCATTCTTGTCATATCAAAGAATGATTTCCTGAAGGATTTTTCATCTTATGACATATTTTCAGGCTCTCCTTCATGTGACATACTTGCTGAAGCTTCAACTATAATTTAAGGAATAATTTTTTGTGGAGATTGTGGCAAAATTTCTCTCCTTGTCTTGGCCTAAATTGAGGACTTGAAACCACAAGCTTTCCTTCTCCTCTCTTGAGCTTCAACCTTGTAAGCATCACATACACTTGCAAACAATTAAATCCTCACAACAGAAAAGAAAAACAAACTTGATCTGTATGAGATCTTAATGTAAAAGTGATTGAGGGTTTGTAAATTGCAAGTGTTAAAAACTGATTTTTTGAGGGCTTTTCTATTAAATTTTTACACACACAAAGCATAAATTAAACTCTGAAATAGTAGAAAAAGTAAACAATTATACCATAAAAATAACCACAACACAAAAAATGATGAAGGAGCTCAACCATCCTAGGCTATGTCTCCTTGGTCCATCCTCCAATGCCTTGGTTCTCTTTCATTATGCTAAAAATTGTGATTACATACATTTACAATACTCAAATGGCTTAAAATCCTATTCAATCAGCTCCAAAACACCCAAAAATGCATGTCTAGCCTCTTTCTGATTCGAAATTGGTCAAAAACTGAAGAAGTTATGGGCCTCCCTAGTTTTTTTGCTAATTGCACAACAGTTTCCCCAAAATCCAGATCAGTCTTACAAATTCACCCTCAATTGTGCTAACAAAGTGACAATTTCATAGATTTTTGGGTGAAAATGTCATGCCGTTAATATGCACTCTAATGCCTAAAGTCTGAAAATTTAATTAAATACAATGTATTCAAAAAAAAAAAAATTTAATTAAAAAAAAAATTGTTTCAAAAGGGTCGTGCCCTTGGTCTCCGGCCATTGGTCATATGGTGAGTTTGTTGGGGGGGTTGGGGCTAAGCCATGGGACCTTACGTGGGCCCATGTCCACAAACTTAACCTTTAAATAGGAATTTTTTTTCATATTTTAATAACAAATAAAGGTGCCTCATTGGTAAAGACTATGTGTTGTTAGCGGTGATGTTGCGGTTTCAAATCCGGTGGAGGTGCAGTTTGGCCTTCAACAAATTTTGGTGGCCCCATGCTGCCACATGGAGGCCTCTGGTTGGGCCACGTGGCAGCATGTGGTTGGCCACCAACCGACCAATAAAAATTTTCCCACGCACAACCAATAGAATTCGGCCAAGTGGCGAGGCCAGATTGGCCTAAAAAAATTACCTTTCAACCAACCAGGCGAGGCCATGTGTCAACCTGCAACTAGCCAAAATGTTTTCCTTATCAGTTGTCATTTTTGAAAAAATTGCTTGTTTGGGAAAATGAACATAATGTGTTTCCAGGAGCATATGGTGTTTATTTTCCGTGAAACGAGTTGCATCGGATTCAGAACAATGAGATCTACGCGGTCATTCAGGTTCCACGCATTTTTTACAACTTTCAATTTTAAGCATAATTTTGAGCACCTGATCACAATCACTCCCACAGCAAGGCATGCATGCGACTAATGAATTTTCTAGGTAGTTTTGTGTCAGCGACTCTAGATTTTGTGCCACTTTTTCAGAGCCAGGACTCAGGCCACTTCTTAAAACTTTATGAAACTTTCAGAAATGAAAAATAATATCAAAACACTAATATGAATGTAAAAACTTGAAAAAGGACTTGACTGGACCCCTACTAGCCATGGCAGACATTTTTTCAAACATGTCACAAATATGCATCCTATAGGTTTAAACAACAAATCTGAGCATAGGGGTTGCATGCTTATCTGAGAATCACTAAGAAGCATTAATGCCTCATCACAATAACTGGATTACCATCTATTACGCCATACATTCATTGTACATTCAGTGTTTAACCAAAACATGATGAGAGCCATATATTATCATTGTCATAAAACTCAACCATAACCAACATATAACCGACATAAATATCAAGGATATAAAAGCCATATAAACCACATCTAAAAAAGTATTTTTTCCCATAAAATACCAAAGAGAAAGAGTTATTATTGATGATTACATAGGCTGACCAGGTATGGGACTTCCATGAACAACTTGACCATAGACTAGGTTGAACCAAATATTCCTTTCATCCAGTGACCTCTGTGCCATATTCCAACCATGAATGTGAGATCTCATCAAACACATCAATCAAAACCAAATTAGGGCTTCTAGAGGCCAAACTACCTCAACCCTCGACCATATATTCCACCTCATGGTCGAACATCACTAACGATCACCATAATGTTCTCTACCCAAGTTGTTCAAGGGTCCAGAGAGTTTGCTCCAACCAGGGCTTCTAGGACTAGTAACTCAACCCACAACTATCGTCAGGATTCTATAGTGTTTGTCCAACGAGATCTTACAAGACTAGTAACTCAACCCACAAAGGGATTCCAAAGTGTTCTTCCAACAAAGGCTTTTAGTACTAATAACTCAACCCAAGTTTTTACAAGGCTTCCATATTGTTTTTTCAACCAAGGCTTCCAGGAACTAATAACTCAACCCACAACCAAAGGCACAAGAAAACCAACCAGGAAACAAAATTAAAACCCACAACACCATTTCTATCTAGGAAATGGAAAGGCTAAGAAAAACCACTACTAATCCAATAAATCCTCCATTCTAATGACAAATCATAACCAAATAACCACTTGCATATTCCATGCATGCCAAAACTAGTAATAGAATCATACATGAAACTCGGTACTTGCAAAAAATACATGTTGTAGTTTTTGATCCTGATGTCCTCTTTCTCTTTGATTCTTTTCCTTTTCCTTCTTTCTCCAAATTGCAAGTGCACCACACTCCTCCAAGAGTGCTCCAGGAAAACTTTGTGCATCCAAGATTATGAGAGAGAGATAGAGAATATAATGAGAACTCCAAAAATGAACTAACAAAATTCTATGAAGTAATCCTCATAAGCCTTTTTATTAATGAGGCCTCTAATTTCTTCAATTTTCCTTTACTTTACTTCATTTCCTCCTCACATGCAACCTATGACCTTTCCCCTTCCTTTTCTCCTATTTTCCATTATTTTCATAAATACACGCCGATAAATGCCACTTTTCCTTTTCAAAGCCTTAGCCATTGCCTTTTCCAATTTCCATAGCCATAATAAACCATATGAAGACCCACACTAGGATGTTTTTACCAACATTCAAATTATAATATGTGTCCCATGACCAAGGTATTATTTTACCTTTATTATCTTTTACATGGATTTTTGACCAGGGATGTTACAAACACTCCCTCTTGGGGGGTGTCTAATGACACTGTCCTCGGTGTTCAATGAAACCTACAACCAATAAGACTGCTGAAAGAAAAACATAATGCCCATGGATGTTTATAAATTAGCTCGTTGGAGTATCTACAATGATAAACCCGTTGAGAAGCAAACTAACATGAAAACATAACAACATGACAACCATAATGACATAAAATTGTACTGCTTATTGGAGCTTTATAACACAACTCATGGCAGTATTTAAATCCATATACATATGTACATATACCAAAAAATCATACCAACCATATACCAATGACATATATCAAGGACATTTCCTCAACCAGCAAATTGATAAGGATAGGTAGCCCGCATTTGATCTTCCATATCTCATGTAGCTTCATCAGGCCCAGAGTGCTTCCATTTCACTTTAACCTGCTAGATTTCTTGACCCCAGAGCATGAACGTCATTCTCTACAATATACACTACGGTTTTGGCTAGAATTATCCTTCTGGATCCACTTGCAATACGGACCAGAAAATCACATGATCAACATCTTTAAAATACTTTTTAAGAAATGACACATGGAAAACATCATGTACTTTCATTGTAGGAGGCAATGCAAGTCAATATGCTATTGGTCCAATCCTTTCAATAATATTGAAAGTTCCACAATACTGAGGTGTCATCTTGGCACATGATCAAATCCTCAAGGTGCTCTTCTTGGGCTTGATGTGCAAGTACACTTTTCCCCCGACTTGAAACTCCTTAAACAACCTGTTCTAATCTGCATAAATTTTCTTCCTATCTTGTGTTGCCTTCAAATTCTTCTTAATTTCCTACATTTAATGTTCCATCTCTTCTAACATGTATGGTCCTATCAATACCCTATTAACCACATCACTCAAACTGATGGGACTATTACAATTCCATCCATACAATGCCTCAAATAGACTCATCCTTAGTGACTCCTTGTAACCATTATTATAATTGAAATCAACCAATGGAAGGAACTCCTCCCATATATTATTTTGATGCATCACATACATCCTCAACATGTCCTCCAGAATATTGTTGACCCTCTCTGTCTGTCTATTTATCTGTGGATGATAAGTTGTGCTAAAGGCCAACTCTGTACTCGAACCTGCGAATAACTCTTTTTAGAATCTCGAAGTGAACTTAGCATCCCTATCTAACACAATCTTCTTCGGAACACGATGCAATATGACCACATCTCTGATGAATACTTGTGCTACATCACTAATTGAATAAGTAAAATTTACTGGAATTAAGTGCGCTACTATTTTCAAATTGTCCACCACAACCACAATGGAATCATGTTGTCTATATGTCCTCGGAAAACTTGTGGTAAAATCCATATAAATGACCTCCTATTTCCACTCTAGAATCGAAATTGGATGTAGTAACCCACCTAGATTCTTACAATCCACATTTATTTGTTGATAATAGAAGCATCTTGCCACAAACTCTACTACTACTTTCTTCAAGTTCAGCTAGTAGTAGAACTTATTCACTGTTTTAAATGTCTAATGATATCCCGGGTGCCCTGAATATGGTTTCACTTGAAACTCTCTCAAGATAAGCTTCTTGAGCTTGATTTCATTTGGAACATATATCATGTCCTTAAATCTAACCAAACCATTTGTTGTGAGATAATAGTCCACATCCTATGCACCTATACCTACACATGTAACTGTACCTATACATGTGCTTGTACATGTACTCTGTTGTAACATGTGCTTCAACTCCATGTCCCTGTTATTCTACTGACCTGCTTGTAAGATCCAAGCATGTAAATCTATCCATAAGAAAAAATAGTTATTATGTTGTTTACCTGTATCCTCCTGCTAAGAGCATATGCAACTCTGTTCTCTTTACCTTTAATGTACTTGGTCTCAAATTTGAACTCACTAATTGTAGCTAACAATCTAGCTTGCATGACATTCAAATTTGGTTGGTCAAATAGATACCTCAATCCACTGTGATCGCTCATCAGTACAAATCTCCTACCAACAAGATAGTGCCTCTGCATCTTCAATGCATGGATGATCACTGCCAACTCAAGATCATGTGTCAGATAATTATGTTGGTTCTCATTCAATTTTCATTACTCATAACATACTACATGTCCTTCCTGCATAAAAACTCCACCAAGTCCTCTCTTGCAAGAATCTGTGCATACCACGAACTCTTTGTATGGATCTGCAATATTTAGCACTAGAGCATGTGCAACAATTGTTTCAACTACTCAAAACTTTTTGCACATTCCTTTCTCCATTTAAAGTTCTTACCTTTTCACTGCAATGACATGATAGGATATGTAATGTGAGATAAGTTCTTGATGAACCTCCTGTAGTAACCTAATAATCCAATGAATGATCTTACCTCATCCACATTCCTACGAGTTTCTCACTCCATGATAGACATTATCATATCTAGTTATATCGTTATACCTTCCTTGGAGACAACATGCCCCAAGTAATGTACCTCTGTCTGGAAGAAACTGAATTTGTTAAGCTTAGAATACAATGGATGCTCTCGTAGAAATCTCAATATTGTTGCTAAATTTTCATCATGCTCTTCCTCATTCTTAGAATATATCAATATATCATCAATGAATACAATAAAAAACCTTGTCTAGATAACGACACGACACACTATTCATCAAGCACATAAAATTAGCTCGAGAATTAGTCAAAAAAAATGGAACTGCAACAAATTTATAATGGATATAGATGGTCCAGAAAGTTGTCTTGTGAATTTCATCTTCTTTAATGTGTACCTGATGATATCCTGATCGCATATCAATCTTTGAGAACATTGTTGATCCCTTCAATTGATCGAAAAAATCATCAATCCTTGGAAAAAAATACCTAATCTTACTATTCACCTTGTTCAACTACTTATAATCGATTCATAACCTAAGGGTACCATCCTTCTTCTTCACAAACAATGCTGATGCACCACATGTTGATACACTTGGCCTAATGTATCCTTTGTCAAACATGTCCTTTAATTGTAGCTTCAACTCTACCAACTCTGGAGGACTCTCCCTTTGTTCATCTCTTGGTGGCCTTTTACAGATAAATTCAAATGCCCCTTCCCTCTCTTGGTACATTGGTGGATGGTGACCCAAGAGAGGGGATGTGCCACATTATTCCATTGTGTCCTCCCTTGAGGTCCCAAGGAGGCTTAGGCAGTTGTCCTTGGGTGGCCTCAAGTGTGTGATCAATTTCCTGGAGTGTGCCTTGTGGTCTTGGAAAGTGACTTCCGCGACTCTCAGGTCCACGTAGATTTTTGAGGGAAAGTCGCGCAAGGGCGCTCCTATCGAATAAAAATGTGCACGAAGGCACATTCTACTAGTTTCTTGAGTGTGCAATTTGTTTTTTTCTTTT
>JAXQQM020085334.1:0-27511 GCA_034641835.2 Pinus albicaulis
TAATATTGAAAATAAAATCAAATCAGAGTTGAATAAACTCCTCAAAGCTAAAATCATCTTTCCCGTTAGAAATTCAAAGTGGATATCAAATTTAGTACCTATTAGGAAGAAAATGGTGACATTAGGATTTACATAGATTTTAGAAATTTAAATAAAGCATGTCAAAAGGACAATTTTCCATTACCAACCATGGATCATGTACTGCAAACTGTAGCTGGTTCTGAGCTTATGTATTTTTTATATGGGTTTTTAGGATATAACCAAATCTTGGTACACCCAGATGACACGTTAAAGACCACATTCATAACTAAGTGGGGAACTTATGCCTATCAGAAGATGCCATTCAAGTTAATCAATGCAGGTACCACATTCCAAAGAGCCATGGACACAGCTTTTAAAGGACTCATTAACAAACCAGTGGTTATTTATCTTGATGAAATCACAGTGTATTATGGACAAAGAACCAATCATGTAAATGACTTAAATCAAGTCTTTGAGTGGAGTAAAAATTATGGAATCTCACCTAACCCAAAAGTCATATTTTTCTTTAGATGAAGGAAAACATTTAGGATTCATCGTGTCCAATAAAGGTATCTATATAGATCTTGAAAGAATCAAAGAAATTCAAAGAATTCCTTTCCCTCATAATAAGAAAACCATGCAGTCATTCCCGGGAAAAATAAATTTTGTAAAAATATTTGTCCCTGACTTTTCACAGATAGTTTTTCCTTTACAAACAATGATTAAAATCTTGTCTTCAAGTGGGGACATAATGAGAGAGAAGCATTCGATTTTATAAAACAGTCTATTGTTAATGCTCCAATCTTGACTACTCCTAATTTTCTTAATCCTTTTACTTTATAAACATTCTCATCAGATACATCATATGCTTCCGTTTTGACACAACTTAATGAGAAACAAGTTGAAGCACCAATTTCATTTTTTAGTTCCAATTCGCAAGGTGTAGAACTAAATTATTCAGCTGTTGAAAAACAAGCATATGTTGTCTTCAAATAAGAGAATATAATAGTTCCATTCTCTGCAGTAAGGAATTATTGATGCAAAGAGAGGTAGGAGAAAAAAGGGCTAATTGGGTAACTGGTTTACAAGAATACGATGTATAAATTAGACCTTGTAAAATTGTTAGAGGTCAAGGTTTTTGTAGAATGTTAACAAGAGCATCCCATTTAACAACAGAAGCAGATTCAGGTAATGATGTAGAAGTGTCTGAGGTAAGCCTCAACGATGCTCAGTCTCAATATGCTAATCTTAAATTTTATTTGAAAAATGGATATGCCCCCATGCAGCTCAATTATAAAACAAAATGTGCTTTAAGATTGAAATCTAAGTAATACGAAATGGTCAACGATGTATTTTTTAGAAGGAACTTTGATTCCAAGCTATTGCGATGCTTAGAGAAAATTGAAGCAGAGAAATTTTTGCAGGAACACCACGATGGACGAGTTAGAGGACATTTTGGAGGAAATACAACAACACGTAAAATCCTGCATTTAGGTTATTATTGGCCAACACTATTCAAAGACGCTCATGACTATGCGAGGAAATGTAAGGTCTGTCAAAGTGCATCCGGAAGACAAAGGAAACTAGATTTTCCATTACAACTAGTTAATATTGAGCAACCATTTAGGTAAAATGGGGATTAGATATAATTGGTGATATCGTTCCTAACTCTTCCAAACATCATAAATACATCCTTACAACTACCGATTATTTTAATAAATGGGTGGAATAAATTCCACTAAAAGTGGCCAATTCTGGGAATATTATCATATTTATTGATCAGTTTATCATAACTAGATTTGGATTACCAACTGATTTGATGTTTGAAAACGCATCATATTTCTCAGGCGTTGCTATGATAGAATTTTCCATTAAAAGTTGTTTTAAGCTTGAATATTCTACTAAGTATTATCCTCAAGGAAATGGTTTGGCAGAATTAGCTAATAAAAAACTTATTAGGATCATTAAACGAATTGTTGACCAGAACCAAAGAAATTGGCACAAATCATTGACTTTTTCTCTTTTGGTAGATCGAATAATAAGGCCTCAATTGGCACTTCTCCATTTAATCTTGTTTATGGGAAATAAGTTGTTCTTCCTACAAATATACTTATTCCTTCTCTTGAACTGGTCCAATTTAGTGATGAATCACCTTCTTCTTCTCTCCAAGTAAGAAAATTCCAAATTCTTAAACTTCAATAGGAAAGAGAAAATGCCAAAGTTACGCATGCACATCATCAACAGTTAGTTAAACCTTATTTTGACACAACTTATGTCAGTCCTAAAATATTTCAAATTGGTGATCTTATTTTGAAATGGGATAAAGCGCACGAGGAAAAAGGTAAACATAACAAATTCCAAAGACTGTGGCTTGGACCATTTAAAATCATAGAAAAAATAGGCCCATTAACATTTTTATTGCAAGATCTATCAGGCAAGAGAGATTATCTGCCTGTTAATGGGAAAATTTTAAAGAAGTATTTTTCATTGGAGGTAATCCCTTCTGTTTCCTGTACATTATTTGTCTTTTCTTTTTAGGAAAATAAAATTTGAATGGTATTTACTTATGGATTTTCAAATAGAGATCTCAGTTTTTTTTTTTTTTTTTTCGCTTCTATAAATAAGAATTGTTAAGGAATTAATTGTAAAATTTGAATCTCAAATAATTTTTATTTCACAATTTTTATTTCACTAAAATTATTTATTCTTTGATAAACTCTCACTTTTATAAAGTAATTTTGTTCTACTATTAGTCAAGAAAAGAATATTTAACATAGTAAAGACTCTTTACAGATAAGCGACTTTAACTCTAATATTATCATCCAGAAAACCTAAAAAAGGCCAATGATTCACCCCATCCAACAAGCTTTTCAATTTTCAAAATGTAATACAAAAATATGCAAAATATTAGAAGATAATAAGTCTCATCAAGACCTTATTTACCATGTTCATAAGAAAATAATTAAACTGACATTACCAATACTATCTACCAAAACAGGGTAATGACTTGAGATTGTATCAAAAGACAAGGGGTCTCATCAAGAGCCGGCTTGATTAGTTTAGTTACAACCAGTGAATGGCATTGTCAATATTTGGTTACCAAGCCAAGACAATGGCTTTTAAGTAATATAAAAATATGTAGATTTTTTTTATAAAAAAGAAACAAGTGAAAGTATATGATTGTGAACTCATTTTTGAAAATTGTGATATTAGCTGGATGGGACAATGAATCATTGCTGGGTAAAAGGTAACCCTGTCGAGGCTATGAATGGCTGTTGGCATTAGAGGCTCTGCCTGTGATAAATGAGTATATATATAAAAAGATAATCTGGAAGAGCCACCTGCTTTTTTTTTAAAACTTAGTAAAGATTGATACAGACGATCATATTTTCATCTTAAAGAGGGAATCTTATGAATTTTAATCAAATTAGTTTTTATTAATTGGTGAAATATTACTTATATTGAAATTAATTCCTTCAACTATTTTTCTTTTGAAAGTTTTACAAATTTCAAAAAATTGATCATAGATAACTGGTTCTCCCAAGTATATCGCCAATTGTTGTACTATACCACACCCCCCTCATTTATACTAATATACGGGGACCCTTTTTAAATTTTCTTTTTGGACACCTAGTCCTCAACGGGTAGGTGTGGAAGGCGAATGGACAAAAGGAGTCCAAGATACCACTTGGAAGATGAATCCAAGGGTCACCTAATGTACTATAAAAACACATCTATGGTTAATAGTAAAAAAACTCACACCTATATTTCCTTGTGTGTTTACTTTCTTGTTTACCGTGCGTGTGTTTAACATGGTATTAGAGCCATGATGAGTGGTCTTCCTCTGTGTGTTTATGTGTTCCATTGACAACGCTGGTGTTAGCATAAAATTCTGGCAAAGAATGTGGACCTCTACCCATTACACAGTACACATTGTGTGTTACTCAAGAAAGTCTGGAATACGATTACCTATCTTGAATTATAACACTGCACTTTGTCATAATGCACTGGTCTCTGACAGCACCATGCGTTGCTGCAACTCCAATTAATATTCCTACCTTCCAGCGAACTCACCTCCCTCTGTCACGTTGGCAGCTCCATCTTCACCGCCCTGGCTTCTTGGTTGTATGCCTAACCTAACGCTCCACTAATTTCGTCTCTGTCAGAAATTCATTTTATCAATTTTGGGTGCTCTTCAACTCTCAACACTCTTTCTATACAACATCCATTGTCCCTATGTTAGAAATGTTGCAGTGTATGTTATAGTATAAAAAAAAAAAAAAAAACGTTGCTCGTCAAAGATGTTGCTATTAGTCCCACTCGGTTTCTCATTGAATACAAAGTTGGACGTATGTGAACATATATAGTGTTTTTGCAAGGACCGGCGATGAAATTTTAGGTGGAAAGTTTCAGCGCAACCCCATTGTTTGCAATCAAATCTATTAAATCCACTTTAAAGGCATTGTAACGCAGCGGAAGCGGAAGCATGGTGAGCGTGGACCCAAACTTCGGGTTAGCCCAAGAAACCTAGCAAACAGGGCCTTCATGACCCGTAGGCGAGGCCAGAAGAGTTGGGTTGCTGTTGTTGGGATTTGTGTTTAATGAGCAGAGCCTTGGTGAAGTATAAATCGACCTTGATGGGGAAGTCAATACTGGTATAAAATTTCTCAATGTTGTTCAAAGAAACTGTAAGGGTGAGATTGGTATTGAAATTGGGAATGCTTTCGAGTTTTGTAGTGATGTCTTCCAAAAGTATAGTGATCGCCGTGAGTGGTATGGATATATTGCATTGAGTTAAATTTGGATAGTATTTTATGTGTGGCGTACATTCTAAATTTATATGCAACATTTTCAATAATTGTTCTAACATCTGCTTGAGTTGTGCATTGAATGTTCTCTATGAATTGAACACTTTGTGAGCATTGGTTCATGTTAGCTCACACATGTCAATTTTGAAACATCTGAAAAGTGAATTGTGGTATTTTCCAAGTGCTTCGGCAGAGAGGGTGCCTCCACGCAAGAACGAAGAACAATTATGGTACAACCTTGGTGAAATCTTGTGATGTTGTCGATCATGCTCAGAGCCACGACGTTGGTACTATAACCTTGTCTATAAATATTGACATAACCACAAGCACCACCCATTGTGCCAGTAGTGTCACTGCCACTATAGAACGTAGCATGAGCTCTGATCCATCTGGAACCATGCACAACTTTGGATGCGGATTGGATAGTATAGGCTTGATCCTGTTCACCATGCCATGTATCTGCTAACAATTGGCATTGCGCTCATAGGCCTCCGCTAACAGTTAGACTTCCCTCCGCTCAACATCGCTTCATCTCCCTCATTATTGTTGCTCCGTCTACACTCCTACACAGTGGTGTTGCAACTGTCGGCACTCCACCACTTCATCTCCCCACCACTGTCGGCATCATATTTACAGTGTCATCATTTCTAAGGTTGGACATTGTCATAATGGATGTGTCATCATATTAAACAATGGCTTGGAGTCTACTCTTATTAATGAAAACACTCCCATGAACTTCTGAAAAATAATTTATGTGGCCAGAAAGGGCCTCTTCTATACAATTCAACCAATGGAGGTAAGGAGCATATAATTTCTATACGCTAATTATTTAGATCTTGTTGTCCATTGCTCTAGTTTAAGTGATAGTTCTAGTGGGAATTTCAAGAAAGCATTGCGCTTTAGTTCCATCATGTACTACTATTGCTTTGGGTAGATGTGCGCGTAAGGAAAGTATATAATTAACTCCTCAATTTTGAATTTCATTGTGTCCAGTATAAGATTCGAAAAGAGGACCAAGATAGTGGGCACCTTCATTCTAGTTTTGTTTCTTCCTCAATTTATATTATTTAAACATTTCTCAGTGCCTCGAATGACCTATGTTAGTTCTCATAAAGAAAAACTCTCCTTGAATGAAGAATTTTTGTGATTGGATTAAGGGAGTGTTGGTAGCTTCCAACTAATGCAGAGGTACCCAAAAATAATGAAATAGGGGAGTACATGCAAGTTGTTCCTTACATTATATGCATATATATTCTCTTTTTTGTTGATTGTGTTGTATTGGTGTTTGGAGTTTTAGTGTTGAATTCCTCATTGTTTTACTATTATGGAGGTTGATTTGCTGAAAAATGGCTTTAATTAGTGAAGTATTAGAGTTCCTCAAAACCATCATACAATGTACTGTTGATGACACAATATGAATCAGCAAAGACTCTCTCTCATAAATTCATACTTGTTTACAAAATGCACATGAAAAGATTGATTTTCTGTAGCTTGAATCTCAGCTACAGCAAGAGGAATTACAAAAGCAATCATTATGAACCTGTTTCTGTTCAGAAAATTGAGAGGGGCTCCCATCAGCAGCAAGAATATAAAGTTGAGGTTGGTCCACATTCATTACCCATTTCAGGAGCAGATATGCAAAAATATGCAGAAATGTAGCATGCACATCCCAAGCCCATCATTAGACCTTGGGAAAAGCTTATCCATAAAAAGCAAATAACTGGTCTTGGATATGACAAGGAGTTGTCCTTTAATATTCCAGACTACTTGATATGAATGTGAGAACTTCTTATTTCTAATAAAGAGATGGACTATAAGGGCATTTACAGTATATGTCACCTTTCAAAGAAAGGATGAGCTCCCAAAGCTACCTGGCCCTTTATAGACTCTGCCTAAAGAAATAATAGAAGTAATCACTAATGATCTAGAAATGAAACTATTTGTTTGCTGGTGCAAGGTATTCATTATCCATTAACATATGTATGCAAGCTATTTAATGTGTTTTGCAATTGGAACAAAGTGACTTTGGTGAGTTTATGAGTCTTTTTGTGTGTAGGAGGCTTATTTCTTTTTACTGTTTAACATCTTTAACTCTGAAAATAAATAGAAAATAATTCATAGAATATAACACAACATATGATACGGCAGTTCAACCCTCTTGGGCTACATCTACCGGGTCCAAGACCCCCAAATGGGCATGTCCTTGCTCTTATTATGCTCATAAAATGGTTATATAGTGTGTAGAAAGCCTAAACAGGCGAAAATAGCTGTAGAAATGATTTCAGAGTGAAGAAAGCAGTAAGAAATGACTATAGTTTCACCTCCAATGGAAAACCATAATCTAATACAGCTCTCCAATCCCCAAGCCCTCGTGTCTCTTCAAGCTCTCTCGCTGATAAAACACCTGAAGAATTGCTCTGATGACTCTTAAAACTGCTCCAGTGGCTCTGGAATGCTCCAAATACCCAAAATCAAAAAACAATTCGCTCCAATTGCCCTCTCTTAGCAAAAGTTATAACCTGTACAAGTTTTTCCCAATGAGGGCTAGAAAAGCTCCTCCAAATCTGGGAGGACTGCCAGATAAGCCCACTAAATTAGGGGTCCGGTGCTAAAATTGGGCCCTCTACCGTTTTCACTGCCAGTCGTTGGGGTGCTAAGGGATAAGGGCGTGGGTCCATAGGACCGCACCCATCGACATTTTTCACGTCCAAACTTTATGTTAAGTGGTGGAGGCATTAAGGTTTAATTAAACCCCCGCTCCACATCACATGACTGTTGCCATTTGTAATTCCCGCCGGTTCGTTTACCTAGCCCGTGGTTGTGGGCGCAGGGTTTTATGAAGGAGGGGTTGGCCCCCATGCTTTAAACAATCCGCTCCGCCATAAAGAACCTTGCCACGTATCAATATTAAACCATGAACTTTAGAACATGTGGGTTTTTGAAACATTTTTCATATTTCGACTTTGTATTAATATATATGTGTGGTTTAATATTTAGATTTTAATAAGGTTTAAATTTAATTTTTTTTTAATAATTAATTAAAACATATAATTAATAATATAATGTATGATTAATAAAAAACCATATAAAATATTAATAATTATATAATTTAATTACTTTATTAAACCTTAATAAAAAATAAAATTATCCCAACACAATATTAAAAAAATTTCCTTTCAAAATTGAAGGTTATTGGACGATTTCAAAATGCAATATCTTCTTCATACGGTAATGGATTTGAGTGTTGTTCACGACTACATGATCGTTTTGATGAGATATTTCCTGTCGTTCTGGTTTGAACCAATTCTGAGCAAAGAAATGTTTGAGCATTTTTCCAATTAGGACATGATCACCTGATCACACCTCCCAAATGGGAAGCTTTTGAACCCACAAAAGCCTTCAATTACCTGTTAAGAAGGTGACAATACAACCTCCTCACCTGTTCTAACTCCATCCACTTTGCCTTGCTCGGTTTACTGCATTTGAAACTAACTCTAACATAATCAACATCTCCCCTCCTTGAAGTGCGTGTCCTTCTGTCAAGGATTGCATCTTCTTTCAGCTCATCCAAAAATTTTGGTGAGAAATATTCTATGGATGGTAGCTGAACATCATTTTCATAATCATCAATAAGAGGAGGTTCATACAAACATAAATTCTCCACATTAAGAACGGAATACATTTGCATGTATGAAGGAAAATTTAGTTGAAAAGCATTATTTCCAACTTGTTTAAGGATTTTGAATGGACCATGACGAATAGGCTTTAGTTTTTTACCTTTTCCTTGCATTCTTTCCTTACTAATATGCAACCATACCTCATCTCTTTCTTGAAACTTGTGATCAACTCTATGTTTATCATGTCTCTCCTTGTACTTGCCTTGAATTTTTTCAAGTTGTTCTTGAACTTGCTGATGTATGAGCTGAATTATTTCAATGAACATGTGAGCTTTGTCAATGTCACTATGCCCATCAATGGCAACATCCTTCTCAAGAATGAAATCTAATGGTGACTTAGGCAAATACCCAAAACAAGCTTCAAAAGGTGAAGTATTTGTAGAAGAGTGTTTGACCTGGTTGTAAGCATGCTGAATGTAATTCAAATGCTCATCCCAAAGCTTGGGATGCTTGTTGCAATAACCTCTCAAAAGATGTACATTGGTTCTATTCACTACCTTTGTTTGGCCATCTATTTGCGGATGAAAAGCAATACTCTTCTTCAACTTGGTGTCCATCATTTTCCATAGATTGGACCAAAAATTCCCAACAAATCTGGAATCCCTGTCACTAAAAATAGAAGTAGGCAAGCCATAATGAACCCATACATGTTGAAAATATAAATCAACAGTTTTTTCAGCAATTATAGTTTTCTTACATGGCATAAGAATACACATCTTGCTAAAACGATCAACTACTACATAAAGATAATCATGCTGCTTTCTAGATAATGGTAGCCCTCCAACAAAATCCATAGAATCACTTTCCCATGGTCTAGAAGGTACCGGCAATGGCGTATATAAACCAAGCTTCCTATTGCTAGGCTTGCTTGTAGCACATAATGAACAACCTCTAATGAAATGTGTAACACTATCTACCATGTGAGGCCAATAACAATACCTCTATAAATGTGCCACCGTTTTGCTTACCCCAAAATGACCAGCAATAAGAGAAGAATGAGCCTCTCTCATCATGCTTAATCTCTCTCCCTGTGGTATACATAACTTGCCCAAATGAAACAACAAATTTTTATGCAAATGATAATCATTCTCCTCAACATGATTCCCTTCACTCAAGTTAGCATACACCTCTTTAAAATCATCATCTAATGCATACTGTTCTATGTAGCTCTCATGCACAATAGAATAATTCTTAAGCAAAGTACTAGCACTAATAATAGGCCTTGAAAGCATATCAACAAATTTATTGAGAATACCTTTCTTGTACCTTATTACCAAGTGAAATTGTTGTAGGAAACCCATCCATCTGAAGTGTCGTGACTGCTACAATTTATTTTGCAATTGCAAGTCCTGTAAAGGCCGATGGTCGGCATGAAAAATTGTTTCTTTTCCCATCAAATAGTGTTTCCACTTTTTAACACTTTGTACCAATGCATACAACTCCTTATCATATGTAGGATAATTCACAACAACACCATTAAAATTCTCAGAATGAAATGCGATAGGCTTACCATGCTGTAAGAGAACTGCACCCATGGCATAATCACTAGCATCTGTTTGAATCTCGAATGGCTGTCTCAAGTCTGGAAATGCAAGGACTGGAGCTGAAATGATCTTTTCTTTCAAAGATTCGAAAGCTTTTTTTTGCTTGCCTCCCCATTGGAAAGCATGCTTCACACTTGTCACTGCATGCATAGGAGTTTCTATGGCAGAGAAATTAGAAATAAACTTCCTCCAATATTGAGCTGCACCAAAAAAAATTCTTACTTCTGTAATGGATTTGGGAGTAGGCCAATTCACAATGGCTTCTACTTTGGAAGGATCAATTCTCAAAGTGCCTCCTCCTACTATGTGTCCCAAATAAACTGAAGAAGTCTTTCCAAATTCACACTTTGAAATTTTAAGAAATAACTGATTTTTCTTCAAAGCATCAAGTACTTTCTTAACATGCATGACATGCTCTTCTCTAGTCTTGTTGAAAATTAAGATGTCATCTAAGTATACAATAATGAAATCATCAAGAAAAGGACGTAAGACATCATCCATTACCTGCATGAAATTTTTCGGTGCATTGCATAAACCAAATGGCATAACAAGCCACTCAAAAAGTCCTTGTTTGGTTTTAAAAGCTGTTTTCCATATGTCACTTTCTGCAATTCTAACTTGATGATACCCACTACGTAAGTCTAACTTAGTGAAATATTTAGCATCTTTCAGCTGATCTAACAAATCATCTATCCTTGGAAGTGGGTAATGATTCCGTTATCTTGTTCAAAGCCCTGAAATCAACACACATACACCAAGTTCCATCTTTCTTTGGAATCAACATTATCGGTGACCCACATGGTGAAACCTTATGAAACCTTTGTCCAACAACACTTTAATTTTCTTCTTTATTTCAGCATTCTCTATGATAGACATGCGATACATGCCTATGTTAGGAAGTGGACAATTTGGATGCAAATGGATTTCATGTTGAATCTCCCTTTTAGGAGGCAAACCTGCTGGTTCCTGAAAAATCTCATGATGTGCATCAACTACATCATATAAATCTGATTTAAGCTTGGAATCACAATTTTCAAATGACTCATGATTCACATCAACCTTTGGCTTGATCATAAGAAGAACAAAACTCTTGCTTGAATTAACTAGCCTTTTTACCTGTCCTGCATTTACCATCACTATATTTGTCTTCTTGCGATGAACTCTGACAATATACTCCTTGCCATCTTTGAAAAGATGATATTTATTTTCATGGCGATGGAAGATTGCTTTCCTATCAAATAAGTAAGGAATTCCCAAAACAATTCCTGATATATCAAGTGGCACCACATCAAGTTCAACTGTGTCAATAAAGTGTGCAGTTATTGCAAAGTGCAAGATGCACTTTCTTGAGACTTGTAAGTTTGCATCCTTGCATATCCACCCAAGTGGATAAGGATTTGGATGTGGAATGGTCTCAAGTTTTAGCTGTTTGACCAAGTCTTCCGATATGATATTATCTTGTGACCCACTGTCAAACAGTGTGTCAATTTTTGTATGTTTTGAGACTACCCTCACATGGAACAATTCAATTCTTTCTTCCTCATTAGGAGCTTGTACATGACAGTTTGAAGAACCAGTACTTGCATTAGTTTCTATTTATTTTCCCTTCAAACTCTTCAAACCCATGGCTGCAATTTTGGTTTCGTCACCTGAATCATCACCTAAATCTTATGGTGTAGTTATAGTAGCTGTAGTTTTCTTCTTTCCCTTGTTTTTGTTAAACTGGTTTCTCTTTTCAGGATGTAATTTCCAACAGTTTTTCTCTTCATGGCCTTCTTTTGAACAATGTTTACAAATGACATTTCACCCTCTTGTTTGATAGATGCATTCTTTTTACCTTTTCCCTTAAAGGTTTTCTCTTTGTTCTTTCCCTTGAAAGACTTGTTTCTACCCTCATCAAAAGTATTCTTTCCTCTAGCTTCTAAGTGTGTAGCCTATACACAGACTTCATCTAAGATGGTAGGATTAAACATCAGGATAGTGTGTTTAAGGTAACTGTGAAAACCACCTATGTACTTTAACAAAGTGTCTTGGCTTTGTAAATCTACCCCAGGTAAGAGTGCTCTTCTCCTAAATTCTTGGGTATAGTCTTGCACATTCTGTCCCTTAAGCTGTCTACAATTTTGCCAGTTCATTATAGCCTTATGAAGGTGAGAAAGAGGATAAAATTGCTTCTTGATTGCAGTAATAAACTCAGTCCATGATAAATAAATCTTACCATGTTTCTAGATTTCCTCCCTGGTCTTGGCTTCCCACTAAACCAATGCTGCTCCATCCATCCTTAATGAAGCTAATTGTATTTTTGTGTCATCATCATGTAGATTTTGAATCCTTAGATAGACTTCCAGTTTTCTAATCCAGTTATCTAATTTCTCTGCATTAACATCGCTATTAAACATTGGAAATTCAAATTTGACATCAAGCTTTAACAAAGGATTTTTACCGGTTGTTTTTTACTTATGTGACTGATTTACTGAAGTTGAAGAGGATGATGTTGAGGAAGAGGATGACGATGGAGATAGTGGATCACCATTTCCTCCATTCCCTTTCTTTGATTTATCATTGTCATTCTTTCCTCCTGAAGAATCTCCTCCTTCTCTTTTATTTTTAGATCCTTCTCCAGCAATCCTATCATTTCTTTCTTGATAGAGGATCCTTACCATTTCAGTCATATCCAAGAAAGCTTTTCGAAAAACCCTTTCTTCTTCCTTTGGATCCATTTCTTCATGAGCTTCACCTTCTCTTTAAGACATGCTTGTAGCTTCTTCTTAGGCTATTGAGGGTGAGATAGAAGGTGGATATAATGGCACCTTGGCCCTCCTTGGTTGTGGATTAGTTTATGCACTAACCAATTGTCCTTCCCCTCTTTTTAGTTTCAGCCCAGTAAGCATCAAATTTGCAAAACAACACAATATTTCTTTGCACAAAATTCAAAAACTTTTGAGCTCAACCTAGGCTCTGATACCAATCTGATCTGAAAATGTGAGAACTTATTATTTCAAATACAGAGATAGACTGTTGGGGCATTCACTGGTTATTTCACCTTTCAAAGAAAGGATGAAACCAGAGGCCACCTGGCCCACAAACAGAATCTGTCTAAAGAAATAATTAGTAAACATTAATGATCTGGTTATGAAAGTATTTGCTACTGGTTCAAAGTATTCATTAACCATAAACAAATGTATGCAAGCTTTAAAATGTGTTTTGAAATTGGAACAAAGTGACTTGGATGAGTTTATGTGTCTTTTTACATGTAGGAGGTTTGTTTCATTTTACTGTTTAACATATGTAATTCTGAAAATAAGCAACAATAAACACACAACATATAACTCAGCATATGATGAGGCAGTTCACCCCTCTTGGGCTACATCTTCCAGGTCCAAGGCTCCCAAATGGGTATGTCCTTGCTCTTATTATGCTCTTAAATTGGTTATACAAAGTGTAGAAAGCCTAAACAGACGAAATTAGCTGCATAAATGGATTCAAAGTGCTGAAAACAATAATAATAGACTATAGTTTCACCTTAAACAAATAACCATAGCCTAACACAACTCTCCAATCCCCAAGCCCTAGTGGCTCTTCAAGCTATCTCACTAATAAAACACCTAAAGAAATGCTCCGATGGCTCTGAAAACTGCTCTAGTGGCTCTAGAATGCTCCAAATACCCAAAATAAAAATAAAAAAATCGCTCCAATTGCCCTCTCCTAGCAAAAGTTATGACCTGTACAAGTTTTTCCCAATTAGGGCTAGAAAAGCTCCTCCAAATCTGGGAGGACTGCCAGATAAGCCCACTAAATTAGGGGTCCGGTGCTAAAATTGAGCACTCTGCCGTTTTCACCGCCAGTCGTTGGGGTGCTAAGGGATAAGGGCGCGGGTCCATAAGACCGCACCCGTCGGTGTTTTTCACGTCCAAACTTTATGTTAAGTGGTGGAGGCATTAAGGTTTAATTAAACCTCCGCTCCACATCACGTGACCGTTGCCATTTGTAATTCCCGCCGGTTCATTTTCCTAGCCCGTGGTTGTGGGCGCGGGGTTTTATGAAGGAGGGGTTGGCCCCCATGCTTTAAACAATCCGCGCCACCATAAAGAACCTTTCCATGTATCAATATTAAACCGTGAACTTTAGAACATGTGGTTTTTTGAAACATTTTCATATTTCGACTTTGTATTAATATATATGTGTGGTTTAATATTTAGATTTTAATAAGGTTTAAATTTTTTTTAATAATTAATTAAAACATATAATTAATAATATAATATATGATTAATAAAAACCATATAAAATATTAATAACTATATAATTTAATTAATTTATTAAACCTTAATAAAAAATAAAATTATCCCAACACATAATATTAAAAAAGTTTCCTTTCAAAATTGAAGGTTATGGGGCAATTTCAAAATGAAATATCTTATAAATTAGCAGAATTATTTTGGTAATAATCACATGAAATGGAACGTGGTCGACGCATTTCGAACCAACTAGTGTGGTTCATCATCAGGACTAATGGAACGTGGTTGATGCGTTTCGAACCAACTAGTGTGGTTCATCATCAGGACTAGTGTGGTCCTGATGTTGAACCACACTAGTTGGTTCGAAATGCGTCGACCACGTTCCATTAGTCCTGATGATGAACCACACTAGTTGGTTCGAAACACGTCGACCACGTTCCATTTCATGTGATTATTACCGAAAGAATTCTGCTAATTTATATGATGGATCACGGAAACTTAGATTCCATAAATGCAATATATTCTTCATACGGTAACGGATTTGAGTGTCGTTCGAGGCTACAGGATCCTTTTGACGAGATCTTTCCTGTCATTCTATTTTGAACCAATTCTGAGCAAACAAAATTTTAAGCATTTTTCCAATTAGGACATGATCACCTGATCATTTACGTTGGTTTGCCAAATTTCCCGACTCTTCCTCGTTATCAGCTTTATTTCCATCACTTTGTTGTGTATGATCTTCTTCTGAATTTTCTTCTAGATTTTGATTTTGTTCTCCTGCAGCTTGAATTTCATGCTCAGGACTCGGTTGGTAAGTTCACAAGTTTTGTCTATCTGAAAGACTCTTCAGAATCCTTTCTTGTTCGTGCATCAGTATCTCATTCTCGGTCCTCATACGTGTCATATTAGTTTTCAATTGTTGGATAGTTTCGAGAAGTCTTGTTGTTTTTTGTTGTTCCACCAATAATCTGGTTGTTTGTTGTTGTTGATCTACCACCAACTGTACCCACATTTCCGGATTTTTTTTCGGATTTGGCATGGGACTTGTTCCCACTACTGATCAGCTTGGAATTTTACTTCCAGATCCTCTCCTCATCGTAGTGTATCACTTTCTTACCTACTCTTTATTTGTGCACAATTCAACACATTCACTATTACCATCAGTTCCCATTCAGGCCTCGGTATTGAAATTGGGCTTTGATACCAATTGTAACACCTATAAACTTGACATAAAAAAAAAATATTCTACCTTTTACAATTACTCAACTTGTCAAGTATTACGTGGGTTTATTGAAAATATATCGCATGGAATAATCGCCATATATATTTAGCATACCAATACATTTAGAAAGGTTTTGGGATTATATGTTATTCACATTCTTGAAACGTATTCCACCTCCAAGACAATTGAATGGGTGCATGGTTATAAATGCATTACATTAATTTGTCAAAATTTATATACACCTTTACATTAAGGCTTCCATCGGTTCTGCGAACCCAGACTAGAGGCTTCTGGATAGATCGGTGGAATATCCACCTCATGTCTCTCTCATAGTGCGATCAATGATGCATTCGACAGTAATGGGCCTCCTTGGGATCGCCATCTCCATCGACGATGCTGGAGAGTTGAGTCCTCATCCATGATTCAAAGCTTTCAAGAACTGATAGAGGAGGTGACCCTCCCTTTCCGCGGGTTTCTCTCCCATTCTATCGGTAGTTTGTCTTGCTCTTCACTTTGCTATATCCATGCCGAGCTCCTGACCTACATGTCGTCACAAATGTTTCCTTGGGTATGTTTGGGCCACCAGGCTCTTCTCTTTGCTAGTTTCATGTTGACACTCTTACTCAAATAATGAATCCCTAGTAAGACATTTTTAAACCATCCTTTCCTTTTAGTGCTTGGTATGGGTTATGTTCTTTTTTTCTTTTGAGTTATAGTCTTACATTGATTACTGTGTGTAAGGTGACTAGCCTTAACGATTTATTGGGTCTAAGATGTGAACGCTACCGGGTCTCATTTTTGGTAAAGTTGTAGGTCCCCTTTGTTTAATCCCCTTGTTGTTTTCCCTCTATTCACTCATGAAATGAAGCGTTAGGTCCTCTGTTTTATGTTTCTGCTACAACATACCTATGGTTGAACAATCTGCACTAGGTTTTGATGGTTCACAAGTCGAAAATGGGGAAAATTATGCTACAGGTAGAGATATACCCATCTCTATTAATTCCTCTCATGAAATTGGTATATTTTAAAGTTTTCGAGCCTTAGAAAAAACTCCTCTCTGACAAGTTTATGCTTCCTTTAGGCACTCTACCCAATTCCATAGGTAACCTTTATGAAATTCATGTGCAAATATTTTTTCCAAGCCTTAAAAAAAATTCATAGTTATGTTGTCTTAATGTTTTTCCATTTCTGGGTTTTTGTAATAGGTATCAATGAACCCTTGTCTCCTTACTCAGTTTATCGACGTGCTCATTTTCTAGGAACTCATCTTGTCTTCCTTTCCAGGTATTTCACGGGGCCTTGTTTCACCTTTGAATGAGTTCGTTCCTTGTTGTAGGGTTCTTGAAGTCCCTAAGATTGAGGGTTCTTTGGTGGTCTCAGGGTGGCATACCCTCTGTCCTAATTTTTTTTTTTTTAAGTGTTTTCAGTTTAAACTATGAGGGATTGGCTCATTTGAGGCTTCCCTTATTTGGCCTCCTTAGAACTTCTAGAACTTTTGTAATTAAACTTATTAGTTCTATTTTTCTTGTAATGAAATAAATTACTATTTAGAATTCCATTCTGAAGACTGGGCTCACATTTCCCAAATTTTCATTATTTGGTTATCTGGTTCAATTGTGTTTTAATCGACTAATTACAATGAGAAATATGCTGACTGTTTTTCCTGGGTTTTCATGCTGGAATTGTATAATGATTATCTATAGTTATGGACTGATTTGGTTAATTATAATGCATATTATGCATTCGTAATTTGGGTCCTCAGTTCCCAAAATTCAAGTTTTATCTCAACATTTCCTTGTTTTTTCATATGGGTTATCTTTGTATATATAATATCGGGCTAACTTGCCCTGTAAGTTGATGTATACTTAGTTTAACTATTGAAAATGACTTTCCTGTACTATTTATTTGTCCAGTCTTTTGATAATAATGTTATGATAACTTGTTGGATTATATATATATATATATATATATATATATATTAGTCTCACAAACCCTGACGGCTGCCCATGCGGGAAGAAAAGAAAGATGAGGGAGCATGGGATTCTATCAAAATATTGCACAAGGAGGCGCTCAAGAAACAAAGGAACATGATGATGGATAGTTTTTCCTAGATCCTTCAATGGCTGCCCATTGACGATGCATCTACATCCAACAACCACTCTGGAGGCACCACTCCTTTCAAGGTACAAGTAAACTTTGACATTCCCATATTTGAGGGCCAAATAGATGCAGACGTCGTAGATAGATGGTTGAATCTATTACAAGGATATTTCTTAGTTCATGACTTTTCTGATCGGGAGAAAATTATTTTTGCACTCCTCAAAGTCGTCCCCCATGTCAAGGACTGGTGGGAAACCTACTATGAGAGAAAGGACAAGGGGGAACCCTCTTTGTTCTCGGTCATACCCACTTGGAATTCTTTCCGAGATGCCATAAAGGAACAATATTATCCCATGGGGAGCTATGAGGACAAGTACATACAATGGACTACGTTGCGGTAGCAAAAGGATCAAGATGTGCATGAGATGATGAATTTGTTCCATACCCTACGCACAAAGTTGGGTATCAAATATTCAGAGAAAAATTTGGTGTTGAAGTACCACAGTTGCCTGCACAGATACATTCAGGAGGAAATGGAGTTCCTCGACATCTCCTCGCTTTGTATGACATACCGGTATGCTGCCAAGATTGAGTAGAAATTCAAATAGAAGGAGTGAGACTTTGGTTCTGCGAATCAAAAGCAAGGGAAAGGTGTCCCCAAATCGTAGAACAAAGGACAAAGCCAAGGCATGGCGGCCCAGGAAAACCTGCCAAAGCCGCAAGAAAAGAACAACATCGCGAAGCTGAAGAAGGACACACAAAAGTGGTGTGAGTTCCATAAGAGCTCCACTCACAACACAAGTGAGTGTCGGGCCAAGCAGTCACTGGTGGCCGAGATGAAGGCTCCTGAATCAGATGCATGATCCAACTTTGAATCAAAATCCAACAAGGGTTTGAATGATAAAGGGAAGCATATTATCGATGCATAGCCCAATGTCATCGTTGCCACCATGAAGATCCAGAAGGAGGAACCAGAAGATCCAAAGGAGGAGGATCGTCTCTTCCACTCCTAGATTTGGGTAAAGGGTTCCCCACTACAATTCATTGTCGACAGTGGAAGTAAAAAAAAACTCATTTAAACAAAGGCCATGAAGCAGTTGGGCTTGCCGACCACATCACACCCAAAACCATACACCATCGAGTGGCTTCACCAAGGATGTGATCTCCGTGTCAGCCATCAATGTCGTCTTCCCTACAACATCAAGCCCTTCACGAATGAGGTATTATGTGACATTTCTCCTCTTGGTGTTTGTGATGTATTATTAGGCCAACCATACTTGTGGAAGAGACATGATGTGTATGAGTCTCGGCCTCATGTTGTTATTGTTACTTTGGGCAATAAGGTGTACATGATACCAGAGGTAGCACCGCCTGTCGCTATCTCTTTGGTTACTACAAAACAATGTAGTAAGCTCATTTCCAAAACCAGGAATTTTTTTTCCTAATGATCCACCCTCAGGGAAAGAAGAATACTTTTGCCACGACATCCAAACAGGGCTCCTCCACAAAAAAAAAACAAATAAAAAAGTTCGTGGAGGAGTATGGGGACATCTTCACCTCACCCGCAGGGGTGCCTCTGCACTTTCAGGTCAAGCACCCCATCGATCTACCACAGGTGCACCACTGCCCAATGGACTGATATATCGATGCTTTGTTCTGGAGAATGACGAAATCAAGAGGCAGATTCAGGAGTTGTTGTAGAAAGGTCACATCCGGATAAGTTGAGCACTCTATGGGAGCGCGATCGTGTTGGTGTAGAAGAAGGATGGGACTTGGAGAATCTGTATTGACTATCGGTTGCTGAACAAGATCACTGCCCAAAATAGGTACCCAATCCCACATATTGATGACCTTTTGGACCAACTCAAAGGGGTGAAATATTTCAGCAAGATCGACTTGAAGTCTGGGTATCACCAGGTACTAATCAAACCCTCCGATGTGTGGAAGACAACCTTCAAAGCCAAGGAGGGCCTTTTCAAATGACTGGTCATGCCTTTCGGGTTGACGAACGATCCCACAACCTTCATGAGGTTGATGGATGACATCTTGCATCCATTCACTAACTCATTTGTAGTAGTGTACTTGGATGACATCCTGATCTTCAGCCATATTTGGGAAGAGCACCTCCACCACATCTGACAGGTCCTCCAAAGACTGCGGCAACACAGGTTGTGTGCCAATTTGGAGAAGTGCACTTTTGGCATGACCCAGGTTCAGTATCTAGCATACATTATTGATGAGTGGGGTGTCCAACCAAGATCCAAGTCATTCGAGATTGGACAGCCCCAACCATTGTAACAAAGCTTTGCAAATTTCTGGGTATTTCTAAATTCTACCGCAGGTTCATGTTGGGATTATCTCATATCACTTAGCCCTTGAGTCAAGTCACCAAGGGAGGAGTGAAAGAAAAATTATTTTGGTCAGAATCTCAACAGAAGGCATTAGTAGATTTGAAACATTGCCTCTGCTCTACCCCAGTTCTCACATTACTAGAATTATAACAACCATTTGAGATCGAGACAGATGCCTCTGACTATGATGTTGGGGTAGCTCTTACTCAACGGGAGCATCTAGTGGCATATCATAGTGATACTGTCTGACACAATCCACAAGTATCCCACTTATGAAAAAGAAATGTATTCCATTCTCAAAGATGACCATTATGGCACCCTGCAAGAAGAATATCTTAGCAAAAGCCACAGATAAACTCTTCTTTGAACGAGTGTGGGTGCACTTTGGGATCCCACAGTATATCATCTCAGATCAGGACAACAGGTTTCTCATCACATTTTAGTCCAGCCTCTGGTCAATGTTGGACACTAATCTCACCAAGGCCACAACTTCCATCCCCAAACTGATGGTCAGATAGAGGTCATCCACAGGATGATCGTACACATTCTATGCATGTAAAATTCAATGCATCCATGCACATGGGATGAGAGCCTTGCCTATGTACAACAAAATTATAACCGGGCTCTCCATAGCTCAAATGGTTGTAGAAATTTGAATAATAGATGAGTTATTCACCGAGATTATCTTGATTACACACTATTTGAGCTTCATGCATAATACATAACCTCTTCTACCATTGATCATCAATTTGCGGAATTAAAAACAATCGCATGCGCACATTGAAACATTAATCAATCACACATATTAACACAGTATGTAATGGGGAAAGCTTACAGCTGAAAACCCCCAACTATCTGTATATTATAATGATAGAGAACATGTAACAATCATAGTACAAACTCCTCACAAGCTCTCAACACTATCTCCAATTGTTACACACTAAACAAGCTCAGATATGAACAAGTCACAAGTTCAAATCTCCTCCACCTGTTAGCCTGCCTCTACTGCGCAATCCAAGATGGTTAATTGTGAGATCCAAGTTCGAATCCCCTTGGCTTGTACTGCGCAATCCTCATTGGAAATCTTAATCAATGTGTGTGCAAATCTCATGCACAGCTATAGTCACAACTGATAGTAGACTCACCCTTTCACCCACCTCTAACACTGGTCTCCACTGAACTGTCCATGCACTGCAGTTAACTGATGTATTCTTTAGTTGATTTATGAGTTAATAATTAGTGAATTAATTAATAATTAATTTACACCACTCATCACTAGTGTATTTATCAGTTAGACTAAATACAACTAGTTCAACTAAGTTAAACCGAACACAACTCCATCAACTGTCTCATCAACTCCACCAAACTCCGCCACATGAGTTCTAACTGAAGTCAACCATGCAATAGCTCAACTAACCCTTAGGAAAAGCATATTTCCTTCTGTCAGCTGCATGTGCCACATCCAAGCATCAAATTGAAGTGCTCCAAGAGGATAAGATAATGTTTATAGTCTAAATATTATTAAGAGCCATTGTCGTACCTACTGTATTTTAGATCGTTAGCCTAAAAATAGATCAAAAAGATGTCTAAAAATAGAGGTCCATCTATTTTTACCAACTTGACCAACCATCCATAAATAGCATCCTACAACTCATAGACCATGATCCATATGCCTAAAAATAGACTTTGCGCCAAAAATAGCCTGCAGGCCCACTTAGTGAAGGCGACTTCTTTTCACTAAGCTCCATCATCTTGTTGCATTCTCAACACTCCCTCTCAACAAGGTATGGATTATCTGCAACCCCTATCCTGCCTCTGTGGTATTCGAATTTTCTCCTGGTGAGCACCTTCGTCAAGATATCAGCATCCTGATCCTCCCTGGGAATGTATGAAAGTAACATGATTCTCCGCTGCACACAATCTTTGATAGGATGATACCAATCAGTGAAGCCATGCCGCCTCAACTCATCCTCCTGTCTGTACCATGATCAATATCCCGATGTGCCTCTAAGATAACGCAATACATGCTTGCCTGCCTTCCAGAAGAGCTTGGTAGCCTTAACCATAGCTTGTGAAAGCTGGTTAACAACATAGCATATATCGGGTCGTGTATTGACCAGATACATAAGTGACCCCACCAACTGTCGATAAACAGTGGCATCTACTACCTCCGCTGAAGTAGCATCCTCCTTCCTCCAACCACCAGGAAGAGGAGTATCAACAGGCTTGCAGCCATGCATCTTGAACTTTTCCAGTATCTCCCGGGCATACTTACCCTGAGAAAAAAACAGTCCACCACTGCGCTGCCATATTTCCAATCCCAGGAAATAATGAAGGAGGCCCAAGTCCTTCATCTCAAACTCTTTTGCAAGATCAACCTTGGATGATAGTATCAACAGCTCATCACCTGTCAAAATCAAATCATCTACATAAAGTACAATGATCAACAACTTACCCTCCACCACAATCTGGTATAGTTTAGGATACGCCTCACTCTTGGAGAATCCAAGTCCGGTGAAATAACTGTCTATCCGTGTGTACCAAGCACGAGGTGCTTGTTTCAACCCATACAACGCTCTCTTGAGCCTGCACACATGCGACTCGCTGCTGAAGATCTCGAAACCTTCGGGCTACTCTATGTGCACCTCCTCCTTAATGACTCCGTTGAGGAACGCAGTCTTCACATCCATCTGATGAATGCGCCACCCCATCTGCGCTGAGAGAGCAAGAATCGTCCGTATGGAAGAATACCTCGCGACAGGTGCAAAGGTATCCTCATAATCGATCCCCTCTATTTGTGAGAAGCCTCAGGCAACAAACCTTGCCTTGTACTTCTCCACACTCCCGTCAGCTGCCTACTTCACTTTGTAGATCCATCTCAAACCCACCACTGATTTCCCCTCCGGTCTCGGGACAATCTCCCATGCACTGTTTCTGACAATCGAATCATACTCTTCCACCATGGTATCTACCCATGCGGGGTCCTCCACAGCTTCCTCGAAAGAGGATGGCTCTGTTACGACACATTTTCTCACAAGAGCCATGTATCCAGTGTATTGGTCTGGTGACTGTCTCTGTCTGCGCTGTGCTGTAGGTGGTCCTACAACCTTCTCTGCATCTTGAGCCAGTCGCTCAGCTTCTGTAGTGCGCTTACGCCCTCTGATGGTTGGCGCTGCATGAGTGGTCTCTTCCACTCCATGAACTTCCTCTTGTCGCTGATCCACATCCTGAAGCTCATCCTTAGGAACTGCATAATAGCCTCCTCCGCATGCAAGTGTGGCTCCCTCTCAAGCGAACACTTCATGGCTTTCTCTCTCTCCCTCCCGAAATTCTGATATCCTTGCCGCACAATGCTCGCGATCGTCCGCCGGAGAATACACACGATATTTGTGGGGCGTATCAGTGTATCCCACAAATATCCCAACCTCCGCGGTCAGCTCTAGCTTCTTCCTAGCATCCTTCTTCACATGAATGTAAACAGGTGAACCAAAAATCCTCAAATGGGAAATATCAGGCCTCTTACCAGAAAACGCCTCCTCGGGTGTACTCATGCCAAGTATCTTGTGAGGACAACGGTTCTGCACATATACTACAATATTGCATGCCTCCGCCCACAAGTGAATGGGTAGGCCCTGATCATGCAACATCGCCCGTGCAACACCCACGATCGTTCTGTTCTTCCGCTCAGCAACCCCGTTCTGCTGTGGGTTATGAGGTGCTATGAGCTCTCTTCGAATTCCTTCTATGCTGCAAAAGTCCTTGAATTCACCAGAGATGAATTCACCACCATTGTTGCTCCGAAGAGCCTTCACCTGCTTCCCCGATTCCTTGTCAACTAGCGCCTTGAACTCACAGAACTTTGAGTATGTCTCGCTCTTCTTCTGCATGAAGAAGATCCAACACTTCCAAGAATAATCATCAAAAAATATCACATAGTACCTGTGCTTTGCTGTTGAAGCTATTGAGAAAGGTCCACACACGTCTGTGTGAATTCTCTCAAGGATCGTCGTGGCGCGAATATCCTTCTCGTGAAAGTTGGCTTTCACAAATTTTCCCAAGGTACATCCCTTGCACTGATCTGACTGCGCAAGAGTACCCTTAGGAATCCCAGTAGAAATCTGCTGCAGTATCTTCAAAGCTCCATTGTGAAGGTGGCCCAATCTCCAGTTTTACATCTGTATCATCCCGACTCACCACTCCTTTTGCTGTGCATGCCATTCTTTGCTGCGCGTCGTTTCACCTGCAATTAATCAAGGTTTTCTTGAAAGCTCGAACCCTATATTCAGGTTTCTCCAGAGTTGTCTTACTACGTAGGAAAGCCTTTCCCTCGCTAAAGACAACATCATGTCCCTTGTCTTCTAACATCGCCACAGAGATAAGATTCTTCTTCAATCCTGGAACATGCATCACTTCCTTCAATACGAAGGGTTTACCAGACTCCCTCTCAAAGGAAATGGTACCGATACCAGTCGCACTGTATCTACCATCATCGCCCATCTCGATGTGCACTCCAAGATCTTTCTCATCCAGATCAGAAAACAAATCTCGATCTCCTGTCATGTGAAAAGACGCACCACTGTCCAAGAACCAAACTAAACCCATCACACTTGATACCAAGCATGCGATTAGCGAAGAATCCAGCTCAAACTGCGAGGCTAAGGCCTCTCCCACTGTAGATCTAGTAGCGTTCTTATTTTTCTTCTTCTACGAACAATTTGTGGCATAATGTCCGTGCTGGTGATAGTGAAAGCACTTCACCTTGGACATGTCCTGCTTCTTTCCTTTCACACCGGATTGAGAAGATTTATTGCTCTTCCCCTTCTTTGCTTTGGCAGCCAAAGCACAATTTTCTTCATCAGATGCCTTTGATGAAGATCCATCCCTAGTATTTCACCTTATCTCCTCTTGCACAAGATCAGACCAAAGTCTCTCCCATCCTGGCAATTTCTCCCGACCATTGATAGAATCCTGATAGGAATGCCAACTTTTCGGAAGACCAAGGAGAGCCAAGCTCACCAAGTCCTCATCATCTACAGTCACCCCCACACTTCCTAGCTCATCCCTGCATTGGGTGAACTTCGTGAGGTACTTGGGCATACTGTCGCCTTTCTCCATATTTATGTTTCTGAGTTTATCCTTGAGCGCCAACTTCCTTTGGTCGCTCTTGCTTTGGAATAAATCTATCAACGCTTTCCACATCAAGTATGGAGAAGCTTTTCCATGCAGGCTGGATACAATGTGATCCTTCACGCCCTCCAACATAATCCTTTGACACTTTGCTGTCTTCTTTTGCCAAGCCTCAACTAAGGCAGCATCACTAGAAGTAGGCTTTGGAACTTCAACATCTATGAACTCCTTCAGCCCATTGTCATCTAACACCGTCTCCATCCTGTCCTTCAATGCAATATAATTCGAGTTGCCTTCAAGAGCATACTCCAATCGCAATCCTTGATAAGACATTTTGACTTCGACACCAAGAAAACACTGCTGCAAATTCGAATTCCACCAGCTCAAAACTCAACCGCTTCTGATCTGAAATTGTGAGAACAAAGTATTTCTAGTACAAAGTTAGACTATAGGGGCATTTACTGGATATTTCACCTTTCAAAGAAGGGATGAATCCAGAGGCTACCTGGCCCTCTTACAGACTCTGCCTAAAGAAATAAAATTTAATCACTGTAATAGATTCGATGATCAACTTTCCTCTGATACCATGTAGAAATTTGAATAATATATGAGTTATTCACCGAGATTATCCTGATTACACACTATTGAGCTTCATGCATAATACATAACCTCTTCTACCATTTATCATCAATTTGCGGAATTAAAAACAATCGCATGCGCACATTGAAACATTAATCAATCACACATATCAACACAATATGTAATGGGGAAAGCTTACAGCTGAAAACCCCCAACTATCTGTATATTATAATGATAGAGAACATGTAACAATCATAGTACAAACTCCTCACAATCTCTCAGCACTATCTCCAATTGTTACACACTAAACAAGCTCAGATATGAACAAGTCACAAGTTCAAATCTCCTCCACCTGTTAGCCTGCCTCTACTGCGCAATCCAAGATGGTTAATTGTGAGGTCCAAGTTTGAATCCCCTTGGCTTGTACTGCACAATCCTCATTGGAAATCTCAATCAATGTGTGTGCAAATATCATGCACAGCTATAGTCACAATTGATAGTAGACTCACCCTTTCACCCACCTCTAACACTGGTCTCCACTGAACTGTCCATGCACTGCAGTTAACTGATATATTATTTTGTTCATTTGTGAGTTAATAATTAGTGAATTAATTAATAATTAATTCACACCACTCATCACTAGTGTATTTATCAGTTAGACTAAATACAACTAGTTCAACTAAGTTAAACCGAACACAACTCCATCAACTATCTCATCAACTCCACCATCCCATACATAGGTTCAACCCAAGTAAATATGCAATAGCTCAACTAAACCCTAGGAATAAAGCGTAATTCTGTGGTTTCATTGCCACATCATGCTTCAGTAAAAGTCTTATGAAGAGGATAAGATAATGTTTATGATCCAAATATTATTAAGAGCTAATAATATTCGACTGATCTATTTTTAGACTGGCAGTCTAAAAATAGACTCCGCCCAGTATGTCTAAAAATAGAGGTCCATATATTTTTACCAACTTGACCAACCATCCATAAATAGCATCCTGTAACTCATAGACCATGATCCATATGTTTAAAAATAGACATAGTCTATAAATAGACTTTGCGCCAAAAATAGCCTGCGGGCCCACTTAGTGAAGGCAACTTCTTTTCACTAAGCTCCATCATCTTGTTGCATTCTCAACAATGGCCACAACCCATTTTAGGTGGGCTTGGGATTCAAACCATTATGTCCCATTGACGTAGCCATGGAATTTGCAGCTACTCAACTCGATTCGGCTCATATCTAGTCTGAAGCTGACAAGGAAAACAACTTCATTGAAGGCATTAATAACATCCACCAATAGGTTCATGACATATTGGATAGAGCTGATGCTAAGTACAAGCAATGACATGATCAACATCGAGTTCCACACAACTTCCAGGTGGGCAACAAAGTGTGGCAATATTTGCAGAAGGAGTGCTTCATTGGACCCCACCACAAGCTTCGCCCACTCTGATATGGGTCGTACACCATCACCAAGGTTGTAGGGGACAATGCCTTCGAGCTCAGTATTCAACCATTCCTTGGTCTTCACCCAGTGTTCAATGTGGACTACCTTTGGCCCTACTTCCCACCTCTACTGAACACCTCCGACATTGCAGAACAACTCACACCAATCGAGTTAAACCCAGATTGCATGGAACATGCCCCTAGGGATCATTATCATGGACATGAAAATCAAGAACACTCACCAGCAGAAGATCCAACTGTATCGGGTTGTCAAATCTGGCCAACTCCTACACCAAGGCAATTGGTTCACCAGGGACCAAGTTCAACAGAAGTTTCCTCATCTCATGGAGGAACACAACGTAATGGGGAAAATTTCTTCCTAAGGGGGGAGGAA
>JAXQQM020072779.1:0-245124 GCA_034641835.2 Pinus albicaulis
TGGACCGCTCGCGTAGTGGAAATTCGGACCCGAAAAATATTAGGGAGAATTTGATAAGAAATTCGCGTCACAACTCTCCCTCCGTACGCCAGCCCAACTTCGGACCCGAAAAAGATTAGGGTGGAATTCATTTGGTTTTCGCGTCACAAAATTGGCCGACGTCAGCAGGCTATTTTGGAACGCGAATTTGGTTTGAATTATGGTTTATCGCCGTTTGAAGTCCGACAGGCTCAAATTAAGAACAATTTTGTTTGATCCCATCTTATAAGTACATAAACAACAAGCCAAGTGGCAGAAGTGTCCGTGAAAGAAATTCATAGTCTTCATGGTTTTCCTAAAGTAATAGTAATAAGAAAATTTTGGAAATAATTATTTAATATGAGTGGAGAAACACTAGCTGCCATGAGTTCTACATATCAAACACAATCAAATGGTCAAACAAAAATAGTTAACAAATGTTTTTAAGGTTATCTACAATTTTACTCTTTAGAAAAGCAATCTTAATGGATGAAGTGGGTTCCTCAAGGAAGAATGGTAATATGATACTATCATACTACCTATCACACATCTACTAAAATTTCCCCATTTAAGGCCCTTTATGGATATCCAACTCCTAGTATCTCATACTTTTTGCAAGATAAGTCCAAAGTATAGGAAACCGAGTCACATATGGAAAATACTAAAGAAACTTTGAAAATTATTATGGAAAACCTTCAAATGACATGAAACATGATAAAAAAACAAGGGGAACAACATTGAAGTGAAAGATAATTTGAGGGTAATTGGGTATTTTTTAGATTATAGCATTATAAGCAATCTTCATTCAAGAAAAAGAAGAATAAAGAATTAGCTCAAAAATGCAATGTGGAAAAAGTCGAAGTCGGGATTAAATCGACAAGGGTCCAAAAGTTGAAATACTCGATAAATTCGGGAGTTTTTTTGAAAAAGTTGGCAAAACTAAAAAAATACAAAAATATTCATTTTTGGAAAAAATCCTGATTTTTTCAAATCTCTGAATTCTGGTAGCCATAAGCTTCAGTGTAAACTTGGTAGCCAATGATGCCCTGGTAGTGATTATCCTACGAGTTTCGGGGTTAACTGTTTGATAGAACCCTTGTACATAATATAGGCAACGGAACCGAGAAAAGGAGCGGAACTCTGCATCAGAGTATGGTGGAACCATAGTAAAAGGCGGAACCATAATCGTAGCAAATATATATATATATATATATATATATATATATATATATATAATTGAAATTGTGGAGAACAGAACCACATTCATAGTAACAAATATATATATATATATAGATATATATATATATATAATTGAAATCGTTGGAGAACGGAACCCGGAGTAAAAGCGTTGGATCGGAACCTGGAGTGGAGAACGGAACCTTGCGACAGGAACAGTGAAGTGGTTTAGCATGAACAGTAAAGGCCGTAAGTAGATTTCATCGCACCGCCTATCGACCATAAGTGGTATTTCCCGGAGGAGCAGCGATTCCATTGATTGATCAACAAGTGTCCTCGACCGACATTCCAAAACCGCTGTTTAACGTGCGCCATCGCACATTAACTATCGTACCAGGACACGGAGCGAAATGGACAGGAGTCGTCGATCTGGTGGGCCGACATCTGACGGTGATCGCTCGCAGGACCCGCACGAAGTTTAATGGAAGAGCCCGGGGGTTAACAAAGGTACAGTGCGCGCGTTTTATTGGTCTTTGATTCTACTGTGGGCCCGGGGCGGAGTCATATACAATGAATTTGGTTTATATTGTTTATTAAAGTCTGACGGGTTATTAATATACGGTGGAAGACTAAGGTTTCTAATTAATAAAAGATTGTCGATTATCTAATAATATATGAGTGGATATATTATATATAATGACTGTATATGTGAAGGGAATCATAATATGTATATGGAATATGCATATATGGTTAAACGTGCTGAGGGTCAATTTGCATGGTTTTAATAACCAAAGTATTATGTTGATTATAATAGTTGTATATGGTTAATTGGCGCGATATGAAATATGAAATATGTGAACGGGGCCTAATACATGTACATGTAATGGACTGTCAGATTATAACTGAAGAATTGAGATATTAAAAATGACCAGACTTGTTTTTATTAAGTTTTCCAGTGTGGAATAAAGAGAACATGCGAGAGTGCTCGGATTGGGAAAATGATTGGACAATGAAATTTTGGGATGCATTTACACACAGTTAAGTGAAATATTGAAAAGTACTGGGAGTATGGTTGATTTATTAACACTCCAGATTTAAGCATTGAAACTGCCAGCGTAGAACAAAGCAGAGATTGTGAGATTGCCCGGACGGGAAATGATTGGGCATGAAACTTGAATGCAATTATGAAAAAGAAAAAGAAGAGGAGAGCATGCAGAGATCCACAGAGATTACAGGTTTGACAGGAATATGTACAGGAATGAGTTGGACAGGTGAATAAGCACAGAAAACAGGGAATATGCAGATGACAGTGAACAAAGTGTATGCAGAACAGGTTCTTAACAGCAGCAGGAAAAGACAAATCCAGTAAAGCCAAAATCCAGAAAAGGAGTTGAGTGAAATTGAAATATGTAATTAAAAATGTGAATGTAAATGTTGTAATTAATTTTTTTATTGTTTGTGATGCAAAGGCAAGTATCCTAAGGAAAAGACAAAATCCCACTGTAGCATGGAAATTTGTACATATTGCTATAATTTTAAAATGAGTTGGTTAAAAGAAATGAGAAGGTAGAAGGAAAAAAGTCAGGACTACTCACTTCAAATTCCCTACTCACTTCAAATTCCCTTTGATATGCACAAGAGAGGTCAGAGAAGGAGAGAGAGAAAATATTGAGAATGCAGAATATAGAAGAATAAGGCAGAGAAGATTAAGAGAAGAAGAGCAGAAAGAGAAGCTACAGAATAGAGTTGATATCTGAAGTAAATCAACAAACATTCAGTTTGATAAACTGAGGAAGTTGGAGCTTCCCTATCAAGTTGTAGCTTGATAGTTGTCAGTTGTAGCTGACTGAGGTTGAAGCCTCCTATAGGTTGGTGCCTGCAAAAAAATGAAGGGAGTTGGTGCTTCCTTGCAAGTTGTAGCTTGCAGAATTGAGGTTGGAGCCTCCTGTAGGTTGGTGCCTGCAGAAAAACAGTGGTGAGAGGGAGTTGGAGCTTGCCTTTGCATCACAACAATAATAAGATGTGGTTTTCTCCTTTTATGGGTTTCCACTTATATCTGGTGTCTCTGTGCATGATATTTATGTATTGATATGATATGTATCATCTGCTTAATACCTGCTGCTCTCATATTAAGTCTACTGCTATATTATACTAATACTTGCTGCTTACATTCTAAGACTACTCACACATTAAATTAAATTAAAAGATCAGGAATGTGTTAAACTGATTCACCCCCCCCCCCTCTCAGTTTAACTAAAGGTTCAACAATTGGTATCAGAGCAGGTTCCTTAATACCAGTCTAACAGCTGAAAGGAGATCCTAGGTTCCCAAGATGGCTAGTAAAGAAGGATGCTCAACCAACAAAGCCCCTTTCTTCACTGGTGAAAATTATGCTTTTTGGAAAATCAAAATGAGGACATACATAATGTCTCTAGGAATAGAAGTCTGGGTTGCAGTGGATTTAGGATATGCCCCAAAGGCAACTGACACAGAGAAAGAAACAAAACAAGATTTTGTGGCTAATGCAAAAGCCATGAATGCCATCTTGAATGGATTATGTGAAGCAGAGTTTATTAAAGTAATGCACAAAGACTCTGCCAAAAAAATATGGGATACTCTTGAGAACATACATGAGGGAGACAAGAAAGTAAAGACTGCCAAACTTCAAGTCTATAGAGCCCAGTTTGAGAACTTAAGAATGAATGATGATGAAGACATTGCCAGTTTCTTCCTAAAAGCTGCAGAAATTATTAACAATATGAAAGCTCTTGGAGAAAGAATGCCAGAAAGTATAATTGTACAAAAGATTCTAAGATCTCTTCCATCCAGATTTAATCCAAAGGTGTCTGCAATAGAAGAAACAACTAATTGGGAGACCTTGACTATGAACCAACTACTTGGAAATCTAACAGCCTATGAAATGAGGCTCCCACAGAAGAAGCCAAGTACGAGGAAAGCATCCTTTAAAACAGAAAAGAAGAAAGAAGAAGAGGAAGAAATATGCTCTTGCTCAGATGAAGAAGAAGCAAAATTTGTCAAGAAACTGGATAGAGGCTTAGGTAAATACAAAGGTAAACTTCCTTTCAAGTGCTTTAACTATGGAAGAGTTGGACACTATGCTACTAAGTGTCCTCACAAGAAAGCAAGGAATCAGGCTCAAGAGTCAGAGAAAAATAAATCAAAGAACTGGCAGAAGGGAAATAAGTTCAGCAGAAAATCCTTCTATGCTCAACAAGACAGAGATTGACATGTGCCAATAGGTGAAATAGGTGAAATGTGGCACCACTCAGAGATTGACATGTGCCAATTGGTACAAGTGGTAGACAATTGGCATGCTCAAACAACGAGGTGATGCGGGAATGACATGAGGGAGAAAATATCAGAAAAGCCCCAAATCTAGAGAACTAAAGCTCATCACCAACCTGAGATTGACAACTTTACATGATGTAACCTATGAAATCGTAAATGGAGAAATCATAGTAACAATAAAGTAACCTATGTAACAATAAAGTCGGATTCATCCTGGGGGTGGTAATGGGAGAAATCATAGTGAACAACAGGAAACATGCAGAGTTGCTTACAATCAAATAGATGAAAAAACACATACAAAAAACCTAGATAATAATCATGAACAAGCTTAATATTGAATTGTGAACTATAAAGGAACTTACAAAATGTGACATTACGAACCTGGTCAAGCGCACAAGCAAAAATATCCTGGACATGACCCTGGTTGACAAGTTGTATTGCTCATGATGCAAGAGGATTTGTACATGCACTGCCAAGTCAATCAAAATCCATCATTATCTATACAATAAATACAAGTAATTGATGTAGTATTTTTTACTCTAAGATGCATTCTTATGATAATGTTAGAGCATATGTTGAAAATGTCAAAACATACCTGAATAAGCTCCTCTTCGTTTCAAGAAAAATTTATTGGAGTCGCATGAACTTGGAACAAGCCTCCCACGATCTGAAAGAGTAGCAACTAAGTCAACGGTGACTTTTTTGTTGCTACGCTGGATCGAGGGAGGTTTGCTCCAAGATTAAATCGCTCCAATAAATTATTCTCTACTAAACAGGGCCAACCACGTGAAGGTGGAAGCTCTTATGGCCCCTCCCCCCCCCCTCACATCACTCTCAATTCCCTAATACCCAATCTATATTTCATTTTTTACTTTCATGAGCATAAAAAAAAAAATATTCAATAACTAATAAAAAAACAATTCAACAAAAAGTACGCAAGGAAACATTGCAATTAATGCTTGACATAAAAATAGTATGATAAATGAGTTTTTTATATAACACAAAAAACGTTCCAAGTATGGTAACGTTTGTCTTATAATAATACAACATTTTACATTATCAAATTTTATTTTTCTTCTTCCTATTTCTAAAGCTCCTAATTACATCATCAATATCATCGTGCTCTGCTCCTGTTTCGTGCCTTTCGACCCGCACTGCTGACCTAGTTGCGTAGTCACGATGTATGGTCTCATCCAGTGACGGGGCATCGCCTACAAAAATAGATAATATTAAATTTTAATTGTCAGTTTTTAAATATCATTGAACTAGTTCGGTAATATTAATAAAAAAAATTGCAATAAGATTATTTACCTGGTGCACCAGTTGTCACCGCTGACCTAGTTGCGTAGTCACGATGTCTGGTCTCATCCAGTGATGGGGCATCGCCTACAAAAACAGATAATATTAAATTTTAATTGTCAGTTTTTAAATATCATTGAACTAGTTCGGTAATATTAATAAAAAAAATTGCAATGAGATTATTTACCTGGTGCACCAGTTGTCGCCGCTGACCTAGTTGCATTGTCACGATGTCTGGTCTCATCCAGTGACGGGGCATCGCCTCCAAAAACAGATAATATTAAATTTTAATTATTAGTTTTTAAATATCATTGAACTAGTTCGGTAATATTAATAAAAAAAATTGCAATGAGATTATTTACCTGGTGCACCAGTTGTCGCCGTTGGGACTGTTGCCTTGTCTTCCTCTCTGGTGGTAAGATCCTCAAGGGAAACATTCTCTGTCATTTAAACAAAAAAAATTATAAGGACAACCATCAAGGTATAATTAGAAAAAATTATAAGTGGAAATTAATTACCATCACGGCCCTCACTGATAGTAGCATTGTCGGCCTGGTCCCCACTACCATGATCAGGTTGCACGTGAGGATCATCTACATCTGGCTCTAAAACTGGGTTATTTGCCTCGTCGGTAGTGTTGCTCCCCTGATTTAAACAAAGTCGTTAGACATTAAATTTATGGACGAAAACAAACATATTGAAAGGTTAATGTTTTACCTTATCAGGCATTCTGGATCTTGGGACCTGCCCCAAGCTTCTGCGACGTTCAACTACGGCTTGATAGCGAAATGGAAAGCGATATTTTTATCTTCCTCTGTAGTTTCTGTTCCGAATTCATCACCCTACATTACATATGATTGTGTATTTTTAATCATATTTGATAGGATTAAAAAAACGTTGGAAGGCGATACAATTAATTATAAGATGTTTAGCTACTTAATTACAATTCTTGCAGCTAATTTCAAGTAGCCGCCCTGGCCTAGCTTATGATGGCCCTTTTTCTCAATCCTAGCTTTGGTTTCCTTTGAGGTGTCAGGCAACCTAGCATCAACAAAATTGAAGTCAGATATGACGTAGCACACTTTTATTTTAGACATAGAGAAAATTAAAGCTATTGAATTAAAGTTGTAATTTACCTTGCGGGTCCAGTTGGCATTTTCCTTCTTTCTTTGCCCTTTTCTCTTTTCCGTCATGGATTAGTGCTCTCCACTCACTCTCTGGAACTGCGAGAGGACGCTCATATCTAGGGTTAAATTGCAATTGCGTCCTATAGGTGTCCCTAGTATATTTCAAATATTTTCCGGCTACCCGAACCACCGCTGTTCTGTCAAATGTGCCGACCCCAAAAAGGGCTTCTAGATAATCTAGAAGTTCTTTTTTCAGGTTGGAATTCTGGGAATTCCACCCTGTGCGTATGGTTGGGCCAAAAATTACCAACACATGGCTCTCCAGAAACCTGTAGAACTCATTGTTTCCTACACGGAAAGAAAGAAAGAAGAAGATATTATCATTAATTTAAAAATAAAAATCATGATAAATATGTTTTAGATAAAGTACATGAAATAGTTAAAATATTAAAATTTACCTGGGAGTTGTACATGCTTTATAGGGACACCCTCATCGTTCACCAACAACGTGCAATTAATGGTCCCTGTGGAGCTGACACGTGTAGCTCCAGGAAACGCAATAATGTAGTTGGCCATATCAGCCTCATCATTGCCAACATGTTCAGCGGTTGGCTGGGTGTCTGCTTGGGCAGGGTGTGTTTCTTGGCTGGCACCTAAAGGAGTAGAAGGTGTACGAGAGGGTTATTGGGCAATCTCTTGCCCTTGTGTCCCACTACCACCAACACCAGATTCAGCAAGTGCCAGAAAATGCTACATACAAAAGAACTTTTTGTTAGTTTAGTCAATGTAAAAATTAAAAATCAAACTATCACAATTCATCTCATGCAGAACAAAAAAAATATCCTTTTGACTTTTTATTATTACCTGATATCTTGCTAGCTGGTTCATAAGATTTTTTATCCTCTCTTCTGTTTCAGGTGTTTGAGGCGCGTCTATCAAAGTATTAAATTCCGACCTTGCATGTTGTGCCCTTTTTTGCAACAAGAACACTGGAGATAGGGATGAAGAAAGCTCTTCCTCAAAGAGGGAATCATCGGGCGTACCATGGCTAGGTGTCTGCATATTTGAACAAAATTAATATTATTTCAATTATGTAAATAACTAAAATACCTGAAGATAGAGCAATGTTGGCACTTTACATGTTCTTCCACTGGCCTCTTTCCGCGATCATCCCGTCTTGGGGTTGTTCCTGTACTTCCTTGATCAATCTGCCACATTGCAATAAAATTATAAATGTAAAAACTTGAAAACAATATCTAACTTGAAAACACAAAATGAAAACTGAAATAATTTCTAATAAGACACCGGATGACAGAGTTAGAGTTTCAAATATGCCTTGCATTGAATTCAGTCTTGGAAACATGTCATTGCACATTAAGGCACCCAAACAAGAGACGAGTTGACAATGAAGACCTTATTGAATATATTGTTGGAGCAACTTTTAGTAAACTTGTTGTGAAGACCTTGAGGACATTTTTGGAGCAACATTGTTGAAGCTGATGGTATAGCATTGTTGGAGACGATCTTGAAGGGCCTTGAAGTGAAGCTTTTGGAGCAACTATTGAAAAATCCTTAGAGCATTTTAAGTAAGGCACTTTCTATCTTCCATCACCTTTTTCCTTTCAATATCCTTTAAACGATTTTGTTGATATTTAATGTTTGAAATCACGTTATAATTCCTTGATTATATGTGTTTGGGGACTTTCCCTTTGAAATTACCCAAAAATACCTTGGCAATTTTATCTTCAAGATGCATGTCTGACCCTATTGTTCAATATTTTGATTGATAGTAGTAAACATAGAGAGTTAGGGGGCTCTTGAATTGGTTTGGTTGGGCCATTAGATCCCTAACATCTACTAGGGAGAACCCCCCTTGAGTTGGAGGAGAGCTAGCCTGAAGTGGAAAGAGGTTGGTGAGGTGACAATGGGGCTATTGAATTACACATGGTATCACACTTTAGCTTTAGGACTTTATCTTGAGAAGTGCGAGATTTTGCTATATCAATTCTCAAATTGTTTACAACATTATTGTTAAGAACTAATAAGAAGTGATGTTGAGGGGTTTTTGGGTATAAGAAACAATACCATTTAAAAACTAGGGTTCTCAGTCCTTGGCATTCCTTCACCTGGGCCTAGGGGCACACTAGAATAATTTCACACTAAACCATGCAAACTTAAAAGTAACTTAACGGATCCATAAAGTAATAATAATCATAATTCCTAATTTCCTATTGTACGATATGATGCAAATTATTCAAACATGAAGCAATGAAGACATGCAATGTCTGAATTTCAAGATTGATGAACCAATACAAGAAGTTAGAAACTACAACTTTGATTCAATACTTTGTGTCCTAACTCCAGGAAGGAATCTACTTTGTAGGAATGAAGAGGTTGTTATCTTTACAATCCCATCCCAACATCAAATTCAGTGATAAGTTTCTATGAGGTTCTGGGTCAAGGAAACATTCACTCCACGAATGATATATTTAAGTAGTCTTCTCCTATTCTGGGAAAACACCATACCTATAATGCATTCACTTGCATGTATAAAGGGAAAGGAAAACATGTTTTCATACAACGGTGACAAAGGCATCTTGGGGAAAGGTATCTTCACTTTTTATTTATGTTGTTCACCCACACCACTCTCGTGTTTTCACTAATCCTGTTTTGTCATTTTGGATTCAAATTAAGTTAAGGCCTTAAGTATTTTTTGACCTTTCGGTGTAGTTTTTATAAGTGGCATGTATGGATTTTCCATTAATTCTGCACTTTTTCTCTTCATGCGCATGTTTCCCTAGAAATCAAATGCATGATTTAGTCCCATACATTTAACAAGTTGTTGGATCAACTCCATAGGAAATATCATGTTTCCTATTCAATCAAAATTTATCTCAGTTAGGGTAGGTAGGAAGGTTTTCCTTTGTATTAATAGGGCACTTCTAGCTTGCATTTTTATTATATCTTTCAAATTTAGTGTCGTTTCAATTAGGGCATGATTTTTTGCAACTTTCAAGGTGAGAATGAACAAAGAAATTTTTTTGTGATGGATGACTGTATATGACTCCATGGCCAGAGGAAAAGGCACTAATATACTTCTTCAAATATCTATAGTTCTCATTCACCTCATACGGAGATGGTCCTTGATTTTGAGCCAAATGTTGCAGCAAAAAGTTCCCCCCCTCCATAATTTGATATTCAATGGAAATTTCTTAAATTGATGATGGGGCACGATTATGGAACATTAGCACATACATATGTAATGGAATTCCAAGATCATGATATATGTTTGCATATGTTTATGGAGGTGGTGGAGCAAAAAAGAGCTCAAATAGAGTTGAAATTTTTCACATAAAAAGGACTGTGGGCTTGACTAATGGTTCCATTTAAAAAATGATATCTAGATAGAGAATAAGTGTAGCATGCAAACATGCATTGAAAATCCATCTGAGTTTGCATTGTATTACTTATGATGGATTCAAATTTGGGTTTCAAAATGCCAAGTTATGGCATGATTTTGTCGAAAAACCCTTAGTTGGATTCTCATGTTGGTTTAATTTATATTTTAAGTTTGTTTTGCAATCTTTGGGTGATAGTAACTCATGAACTAGGTTACCAATGTGTAACAATCATATTTCAAGAATAAAGTTGTGATTATTTTATATTATTATTATTATCTATTAGCTACGAGTATTGACACCTAATGCCTGGAATTTTGACATCTTGATAGCATGGATAATTTCGAAAATGTTTCTAGTAATGTTAACATAATAACTATCATTACGTGTCTTCACTTTTGTCACCATAATAGACCTGTGATATGGACTCATCACACAACTTCATATGATATGTCCCAACAAGTTCAAACTGGTTGAACCTACCTCATAGTGTGGTTATTAAGGACAAGTTGCTTGGTATATAACTCGATAACATAGACCGCGTTGCAGTTCTAAAAAGAATACTCAAGTGTCAAAAAAACTTCACAATATGTTCTACTATAAAGCCTTTTGGGATACCTGAAATAATATATGTATCATTGATGACTTTTAAAGTATGACAAGATCCAGAGGGAAAGGAAATCGATGGAAGAGTGATCCACCAATGAGAACCTAGAATTTAGCATCAGATGAGTTAGAGTCTAGGAAATTGAAACCCTATAATTTTAATTAGTGATGAAGGACATCACATAGGTAATTATATTTTCATGTATAATAATTTGTTAATTCAAATTTAAACTACATAATATGAAAGGCATACCATAAATTTTTCCACGTAAGTCCAAACAACCTATAAAAAGGGAAAACCCTCTTTTTCCATGGGAAATAATTTACCTTTCCTTTTTCAAGATAATCTAAATCACAAAAAATATGAACTATACTGCACACATTCTTGGATAATGTGAAAGTGGAAAAGGAATACCCTACACAAGTGATGCACACATGTACATTTGAACACTAAAAGATTTTTGTAGTTGAAATGCAATGCTTGTTTTCATTTAAATGTAGGGTTTTTAAAGCATGGAGAAATAATGGCTGCCAATGCTGTTCTGCAAGAGATCAGGGCGAATGCTGTTTTGCAAGAGCTCAGGGCGAATGCTGTTCTGCAAGAGCTCAGGGAGAATGCTGAGGGCGAATGCTGTTCTGCAAGAGCTGAGGGCGAATGCGCGCGTGATATCAAACGTTAATGTAGCACACATGTACATTTGAACACTAATAGATTTTTGTAGTTGAAATGCAATGCTTGTTTTCATTTAAATGTAGGGTTTTTAAAGCAGGGAGAAATAATGGTTGCCAAATTAATAAGCGTTTCTTTGGGAAAAATTTAAATCTTGTATTGGGTGATGAAGATAATAGGGGGTATTGAATCTTGATTCTTGACATCTAGAGAGAACCCTACAGCCTAACACAATCCAATGGAATTGACCAAAAAAACCCAAATAGAGTCAACCCTACTATAGGAGGAAGGGCCTGCAGTAAGAACTTACCATTTTGCAAGAGCTGAGGGCGAATGCTGTTCTGCAAGCGCTGAGGGCGAATACTGTTCTGCAAGAGCTGAGGGTGAATGCTGTTCTGCAAGAGCTGAGGGCGAACGCTGAGGGAGAATGCTGAGGGAAAATGCTGTTCTGCAAGAGCTGAGGGTGAATACTGAGTGCGAATGCTGTTCTGCAAGAGCGGAGGGCGAATGCGCACGTGATATCAGACGTTAATGTAGCTATTGCGACAGATACGAAACAATAAAATCATTTTTATGTAGCGCGCATATAAGTTTTGTATTTTTATTTAGCGCGCATATAAGTGTCGTTATACCGACGACGGAAAAAGCGTCGCTATTGTGACGAAGGCCTCCAGACGTTTGCATTATCGTCGCAATAGCGACAATTATACATTGTGTCGCACTTACGACGTTTGCATTATCGTCGCAATAGCGACGCTTTTGGCCATAGTGTCGCAATTGCAACGTATTCCTCCAAACGTCGCAGTTGCGGCACTTTTCTAAGTGTTGGTATTGCGACACTTTTCTATAAACATCGGTATAACGACGGTTTCGGGCGGGATGGAAAAAATCTGGGGAAATTTCCGACATTTGGTCAAAAGCGTCGGAACCAAGTGTCGGAATTTCTACCAAATGTAGTAGTGCTTGTTGGGTTCTTTTCTAGAGGTTGTATACAGCCTAGATCTACATTTTTTGTATCTTTTGAGGCATATAACAACCATATATCTTGTCTGTTCATTTTTTTTAGCAGCGCACCTTATGACTGCATTGTAGCTATCTTCTGACATTTTTCATATAGTAGCAGCACCTCATTCTAGAGGGTTTACTCATTGGAGGCTTGTTTTTATCTAGTTATATGGTTTGTGGCCCATTTATTATACATGTTTTGTTGATGTTATTATGAATAAGAAGGCTCCATATTGGCCTCTTGATTTTATATGATGTTTTACACTGCTATTCCAATATTTTTCACTATATTCCTGCTTTTCCCATTTGGGAATATTACAATTGTCCTATCAAAAATATTTGTTCATTTTCATATTTTTCTTGAAAATCCAAAAAATAAAAATAATCAAAAAATCATTTAAATGTGATCTTACCAATCGCTCGCCATTTTCTACTGGGTGGTGAGGGCAGATCAACATCTCCCCTAAATTCCATGCTGGCATAGGGGTAATCCTCCATGGCGATCACTTGTTCTCCCCACCACAGGAATAACTCATCATCCCAGGTAATTCTAGGGACTTTGCCACCACCTAGCCTCTTCATCAGATCAACCCATCATGCTATATTGTTCTCATGGGCTATTGATAGTAGAGATCACTTTGGGTCGAAGCCCTGGAATGCTCTCGAAGAAGAATGCGCATAAAATTGTCCCATAACCAAAATGTTTAGTTTTATTATTCTGGATGGAGGTGAACTGTTTCTTCAAATTGGTTAGCAAGGTAGTGCACCAATCATATAGTGTAGTCAGGAATTCCACTTCCAAACTCATGTTCCCTCATGAGGCTTGGTGCAATGAAGCTGATCTGACTACTATGAAAATGGTGAAAAGAAGAATCTTCATGTGCAATCCTTACACATCTCTAATTTAGATATGTGTCCCGACCTTCTGAGTACCCTCAACACAGTATATGATAATTTAATCCTCAACATTCAACCCTCCTATGGGCTTGCCTTGTAAATTTATGGGTTCTCCCCTTCGAGAGAGTCCAATTATAAAACATATGTCTTCAATCTCGATCCTTAAAGGCATTTGATAAATCATGAAGAAATCCTCCTCTGGGTCCTAGTAATTGGCGAGAATTTCAATCAATTTGGGGTTCGTTTTCATATTTGGAATCTTAAAAAACTTGAGCGAACCACATCCTCAGAGTATATCTAAGGAAAATTGATATTCCATTATCTCATTGTCAATTGTGCTATGCTCCCTCTCTCTCCAGCTGATGGTCATCCTGAATCAATTCATTAAAAAACCCATTAGATATTTATTTTTAAATTCCTCTTTGTGCATCTGTGAGTTCCTTCCTACATAGTTGCATCTAGACGCAGGTTCGAAATTATGAACTAGCATATTGGCAGAGGATTTCTCAAGAAACTTAAATCCTATTGTGAAATTCCTAAAAAATTACTTGAATTGATAATAAAATTGATTACTAAGCTGATTGAAAAAATTACCTGGAAAATTTGGGCTGTTTTGGTTGAGAATTGGTCTAGTTTGAAGTTGGTGGTTTTTTGCTGTAGAGCTCTTTCTCAAATTATTAAATGCACAAATGACCAAATGTGGGTCCGAAAGGCCTATTTATGCCCAAAATTCAAAAAAATTTCAAAACCCACTTATCTAAATTTTTGTGTTTACTTTTTGAATTTGTATAATACTTTATGACCTTTTGGCTTGTAAGTGTTGGGATAGGTTGTTTTCAGGTCCATTTGATGATTTCGAGATGATTCCATCTCTACTTCGATTCCATGACAGCTGAACTGTCATGGTAGGTATTGTGTTTAGAACTGGCATATAGGTTAGGGAATTCACTTTTTGTTTCACTTATGCATAGTAGCCTCCATACTGAAATATTTCCATAGGGTCGACCACATGATGTTATGATTATTAGACCATTTTCACTTGCCGACTTATAAATCATGATATGATGGTAGAGCCATCCTTTACATGGGATTCTTAGTTTGATCCTCGCTAGCATATGTCACCCATGCTGCAAATTATGTAGGCTCGAGAGTCCTGTTTAATCCCGCCATGACTTATGCGACACAAATTATGTAGGCTCGAGAGTCCTCTTTAGTCCCGCCATGACTTATGTGACGAAGCTTAATTCCTATTCTTCTTCACTATATTTCTGGCTTTATACCCTAGAGGCTCCCATTTTATTGTTGAGTTGTTTTGCTGCATCGCATATTGACCATTTGTATATCTTGGCCTTAAGTCAGATTCACTTTGAATCGTGTATAAGAAATCTTTTTTACCATGTCTTTCTACAAAGCCAACCTTGCAATCACTTAGCCTCAGCAACTCAACATCTTTTTCCCATGTATGGAACATTCCTTTGAGTGTCATTTACGTGTTTTGCCACCTTGCATTGAGCATAGGATTGTTCCTATCCAAGGAACTGGAGCATATTTCCATCGACACTCGATCTATCTACTGTACTATAGGCATTATTTTATTCTTTTTCAGGCTTTCAATATGAAAAAAAAAAAAAAAAAATATCCAAAAAAGAGTGGGATCAGAACATTACTTCCATAATTGATGGTAGCTAAGAGTCATTTGTATCGCCCTTGAACAAAGAAAAAAAGTTAAGTGTTTTCTCCATTTTGGGATGGGTTTTAGTTTGACTTAGGAGAACCCATAACCTTGTTATCATGTCAGTACTCCCCTAGTTGGTTATCTCTTCCAATCATATGGAGGATTTCTTCGTGCCTCCTACATGAAAAACTTATACAAAGTTATCATATGTCTCCATAGTCAAAATGAGTTGTGCTTTTTTTCAAGGTAAGTAAACATGAGTCAGCCTCTCTGTGGTGTCTCTTGACTCATTTTTCAGTCGGTCATACCTAGTATGTCACAGTATTCTTCTATCGCATCAGCTATTTGGTCCTTTTATCATGCTGGTTTGAGAAGGTCTCCATTGAATTCTTGACGGAGGGTTTGTCTCTTATGGACTTCGACAAATTTCTCTAAGAGTAAACCTAGAGCTGTACCCTAGCCCTATTTAAATTATTGATAAGTGATCTTGTGCTTATCATTTGATCAACACCATGCATCTTTGACTGAGTGGTTTCCCTTGTGTTTGACTTCAGCTTTCATTATCACACCTGGGATTCGTGCAGTACCTTGGTTTCCATTTGACCCTATCAGTGGATTCCTCACCTTTTTTTAGCTTTCATTATTGGTTGGTTCAGAGGGTTTCTTCCATGCGCTAACTACATTTTTTTCATGCCGGAAACGTGGTTCAAGTTGGTTACTTCAATTTTCTTCATCCGATTCCTTCCAAATTTTGGCCTGCGGGTTACACTCACGCTAGATTGATGTGGGATGCCTTAATGCCTTACTTCTAATTGATATTTTCCTATCGACTTTGACACATTTCTCTAGGAATAACGTCTAGAATCCTTTTGTCAGTACCTTAGGGTTTGTAGTCATTAGTGGTGAATTCCTTTGCTATCGACAGTGAGAATACATCAATGTGTCCCGATTGGTATATTCTATCAAGTGTTTGACTTCAACTCATTCATACGCACTTGTTAGATTTTACTGGGGTACCTTGACTCTCATAATCATTATCGATGGGTTGTCTTGCATTTGTTAACGATATACATCACTGAACATTAATCAAACGATTTCTTACATGGTCGACTTTAACTCATTTGTTCCCATTGTTTAGAACTATACCATAGTGGTCGATGAAGACCTTGGTTTTGCATCAGCATGCTTTGGTTCACTTTTATAGCTCCTACAGTTTTCTACCAGTGACACCATCCACCCTTATATGTTGCAGTTCATCACAAAACAATTCTCTATGTTGGCACGTGGTTGGCACCTGAGTTGCGTGTAGTACCACTTTTTCCACCACTTATGATTTGGTACTTGGAGATTCAGTTGTGACTTCAATGATCAAATATCTTTGCAGCATCATTGATCAGTATTCTACATGTGATACTTTGACATGACTTTGATATACACTTCCAGGTAGTGATAAGATGATTCACTATGTACTTTACAATTTCTGCTATACTTTTATATGTATTGGATCCGCTCCATAATTGTTATGCAAACATTCTTTACTTTCACTGAGCATGGGTATGCCCACCTAAGACATGAGCTTACTTTCTTATTTATTTCACTGGTTTTTGGCAAGCTGAAATCTGGTGAATTCTTCTCAAGTCCTCACAAGATTCTTTCTTATGCACATAATACATTTCGGACATCATGTACCCCTTTTGACCTCATATATTAGGGGGCATTTTTTATAGCATAATTTATCACCTTTATATACTTGATGATCTATGTATTGGCCTTAGGCAGCTGTTTCCATTCAGACTTGGTCATTTTCTTAAAAAACATTATTTTTAATTCCATACACGAATCTATCCTATCTTACATGCATGCAGACGCGGGTCCACTCATATCTGACTCGTGTATAAAATTAAAACATTAAAAAATATATAAACTCCCTATTAATTGGGCGGGGTTTACAAGTTTTACCTGAAGCCCACCTATGCTAGCCCTTGGCCAAACAGTTTCCCAACTGAAAAAACTGTTTTGAGGAAGTATAAATACACCTCATTGGGAAGGCCTAATGGAGGAGAAAGAAAGGCATTGATACTATAGCCTATTATAGCCTAGATCAAGTCTGATTATCCTTGTGCCTCTTGCACTTCCCAGGTTCAGGAAACCCTTGTTTCCTTCTTTGAGATGTTCACCTTCTTTATGTGACATCATTGTGCACCTTTTATGTAAGAATTTTTTTGAGGCTTGGGCTGGATGGATCCGGAGGATGGTTTCGCTTGGAGCCATGGCTAATTTCAAGTGATATCTCCACATTCTTTTAAATACATCAATAAAGAAGCTCTATCCTGTTCATGATGTCATGATCTTATATGTCTCTTATACATGTTAATGATCTTATAATTTTTTATTTCATGTTATATTTTATGAGTTTATATGATCTAACATACTGACATTTAGAATATATATGTTGTAAAAATACTCTATGTGCTTTTTCTTGAGTGAGTTGCAGGTCTTGAAGCACGTGAAGAAGCAGAAAGTTTTCACCCTGCGGGAATGACCTCAAACTTAGGACATATGGGTAAGGTCATCTCTCCCTAGTTTACTAGATTAAGCATTAGGACCTTTAGTTTGATTGCTTCTTTTTTTTGTATTCCTTCCGCTCTATTAGGTCCCTCGACCCAAACCTTAGGGTAGTTTTTCCCGCAACAACAAATGTGGGTGATGGGTTCTCCACTAGAATTTCTTATCGATAGAAGAAGCCAAAAGAACATCATTTTATAAGAGGCCATGAAGCAGCTCGGCCTACTGATCATACCTCACCCACAACCGTATACCATTGCGTGGTTTCACCAGGGAAGAGATCTCCATGTCCTCTAGCAGTGCCACCTTCAGTAGATCATCAAGCCATTCACCAATGAGGTACTGAGTGATGTTGCTCCTCTTAATGTGTATGATATATTATTGGGCCAACCATACTTGTGGAAGAGACATGATGTGTATGAGCCTAGGCCTTGTTTTTTTGTTATTACTTTGGGAAATAAATTGTACAGGATACTAGAGGTAGTACCGCCTCCTTCCATCTCTTTCACTATTGCAAAACAATGTAGTAAGATTGTTTCCAAAACTGGGAAATTTATTTTCATTGCAATTCACCCACAGGGAAAGAATAATATTATGGACACAGCCTAGAAACAGGGCTCCCCTGCACGAAAGTAGGAGATGGAAAAATTCGTGGAATAATACAAGGAAATTTTCTCCTCACCCACAGAGGTTCCTCTACATTGTCAGGTCAAGCACTCCATTGATATGACCCTAGGCACGCTACCATCTGATGTTTCCATAACTCATGCGACAACACAGACATAATCTGCACATGTACTATCTGAGGTTGATAAAGTAACCAAATTTATTGAACACATCCAGCATGTCTACCAGCAGGTCCATGACATCTTCGACAATTCCAATACCAATTTTAGCAAAATTTTCCTCATCTCATGGAGGAACTCAATGCAATGGGGACCATTGCTTCCTAAGGGGGGAGGAATGATCTAGGTGCATATCATTGTCCACCCACCTATTCCATTTGGACACCCACCATCGATTCTTTCAATTTTTCAGTTTCATCACAGCTTACCATTTTTAGCAGTTTTTCGGGTCCTGAACTTCCAGAGCCATTTTGAGGCCCTAAACAACGTATTTTGGGAAAAATAGGACACCAAACATCGTAGTCCTTAGATATATATTTCTCATGAGGTATTGAGCATTTAAAAGAGAGATCATATACCAAATTAATGTCCCTAGGAAGTTGATGTACCAATTTACCCAAACGGGGCCCATAATTTTGGTGCTTCATCTCCTAGGGTTAGGTTTTTGGATGTTTAGGGTTTTCCATTGTTTCTAAACAATAAATAGGCATTCAAGCCTCATTGAAACATAGTTAAGAGGCATGTAGCCACCACATCTCTTCTGAGAGATAAGCTACCAGCACCCTAGCTAGTTAATTTCCATTATGCCTGTAAGCATATTTCAGTCATTTGATTTTAATGAAATGAAGTTTTATTTCCACTTCATCTTTGTATTTATGATTATTCCTGTATATTATTTAATTCCTACATAAATATAGATCAGTGGTATTAGAGAATTCTTCTCTTTCTGATTTTTTCTTTGCATGTCCCTAACAAGGTCAAGGTATAAGGAGTTAGGGTTCTATTTCGTTGAACCCTTGCAAGATCAGCCTCGCAAACCCCGACGATATCCCATGGCGGAAGAAAAGAAAGATGAGGGAGCAGGAGATACTATCAAATTATTGAGGCCCTTGAGAAATAAAGGAATGTGATGATGGATAAATTTTCCTAGATCCTTCAACGACTGCCCACCAGCAGTGCATATACATCCAGTAGCCACTGTGGAGGTGCTTCTCCTTTCAAGGTACATGTCAACTTCAACATTCCTATATTTGAAGGCTAGATATATGCAAATTTCATAGATAGATGGTTGAATTTGCTGGAAGTGTATTTTTCGGTCCATGATTTCTACGACTGAGAAAAGATCACTTTTGCACTCCTTAAAGCTACCCCCCATGTCAAAGACTGGTGGGAAACCTACTCTGAGTAGAAGGATGAGAGGGAACCCTCTTTGTTCTCGGCCACACCATTTTGGAATTCGTTCTGAGATGACATCAAGGAATAATATTACCCCATGGGGAGCTATGAGGACAAGTACATCCAATGGACCATGCCACGACACCAAAGTGATCAAGATGTGCATGAAATGACAAATTTGTTCCATACCCTGCACACAAAGTTGTGTATTAAATATTTAGAGATACATTTGGTGCTCAAGTAATGCATTTTTTTGCACATATACATTCCGAAGGATATGGATTTCCTCGACATTACCTTTCTTGGCACAGCATATCACTACGTCGCCAAGATTGACCAGAAATTTAACGAGAAGAAGAGAGACTTTGGATCCACGAATATGAAGCTAGGGAAAGGCATCCCAGAATTGCAGAAAAAGGGGCAAAGACAAAGCGGGGTGACTCAGAAAAACACCACAAATCCAAATAAGGACGAAGTGGTTTCAATTTCATAACAACCCCACTCATAGCACAAATGAGTGTTAGGCCAAATAGTCGATGGTGGCCGAACTGAAGGCACCCGAATGAGATACATGTTCTGATCCTAAGTGAAAATGAGACAAGGGAAAAGAAAAAGGGAAGAAAATCATTGATGCTAATCCCAGTGTTATTGTTGCCACAACGAAGCTCCTGAACTTTCAGAGCCGTTTTGAGGCCATAATGACATTTTTTGGGAAAATCGGGAGCAACATAGATGTTCCATCTTTCTCATGTAAAAATTTGTAGTCCTTGAATAGATATTTCTAATGAGGTATTGAGCATGTCAAACATAGATCATATGCCAAATTTACATCCCAAGGAAGTTGATGTATCATTTTACCCAAATGTGGCCCATAGTTTTGGTGCTTCATCTCCTAGGGTTAGTTTTTTGGATTTTTAGGTTTTTCCACTGTTTCTAAACAATAAATAGGACATCGAGCCTCATTATAACACATTTACGAGGCCTATAGCTGCCACATCTCTTCTCAAAGATAAGATACCAGTGCCCTAGCTAGTTTATTTCCATTATGTTTATAAGGATATTTTAGTCATTTGATTTTAATTAAATGAAGTTTTATTTCCACTTCATCATTTTATTTATTATTATTCTTGTATATTGTTGAGTTCCTGCATAAATCTGGATCAACATATCTACAATTATTGGCTTATACCTTCACTACACATCAGACCTTTAGAACAAACCTATCTCTCAGCATACACGTCACACATAAATATCTCAAATCAAACCAATCCATTATCAACATATTCATTTCATATCTATTTTATCTAATCCATCAAATTTCTGAGTGCATACTTAGTTTCAGATCAAAAAATTCATCAATAGCCCATTACATGCATACTTGCTTCAAATCTAACTATTTGTCAAAATTTGACTTGCACAATCAAAACACTTTGATCTTCATCTCCTTATATAGCTTAGTCCTTAGCCAATAGCACTAGTCAAAATCAAACTAATTCTGATGGTATTATTTCACAAGATCAAGTCCATGTTACTACACTCAATATTGTGGGCTAATACCATGGTAAAGACCCTGGGTATTTAAAAAACCATGGTGCGGAAATTGTATGTGCCCTTTCTTCATAAAACCTGGGTACATATGTGGATTTTCTTAACATAACCTACATATACACGACTTCTCTTCATCATACCCGTGCATGTACGTGACTTTGCTTCACGAAACCTATGTATACTTCTAGAAAAATCACTTTCATTATTATTTTGTCTTTGAACTAATATGCCTTTAACCAAAATTTGTGTCACATGTAGATACATATTGCTTACATCTTCATCAAGTAGGCTTCCATCAAAAGAAAACTCATGAAGTAGTTTTCCATTAGGACAACACATCAGTCATAATGCCAAAACTCTCCGCCTTTGGACTTGATGGTAACCACTTTTGGTCACCACAACCTGTAGATACCTTTAAAACACATCAAAATATGCACCAAGATTTTCAAATACCAAGTTACTCCCCCCATTTGAGATCAAGGGAAAAGGGTTGACCAATGCTAAATTAAGGCTTCTCTTTCCTTGTAAAGACAAGAGCACTATAGATCTGATCTGAACTATATACTAACCATGCCCCCCCTTAGAACATGAAGAATCTTCTGAAATATTTTCAATGAAGTACATAACTCTTTGACTCAAATGAATATGACCTTTCCTATCACCAAGGACTCAAACTTACATCAATCACCCAACAAAGTGGGGTTAGATATTTTACTCATTATTACATCAAATACCCAAAGTGGTATTACATTCATAATTGACTTGACCCCAATAGTCCAAACATGACTAAGTATTACAATGATTACATCATGGGTCTTTTCATGACCTTTACATTAAGACAAAGATATGAAATTTATAACCAAGATAGAAAGACCTCTATAGTAAGATATCAATACCATGATGGTCATCAACAACCATCATATACTGAATAAGATATGCTCCATAAGTATGTTCTAGAAACAGCATGAGAAACAACATAATATTTTCAATATCATCAAGTTGTGACAAAGTATGCAACATCAACATCATAATATTTTTCTGTAGAGATCAAGTATCAACACATCATCTTGACCTCATCAAGGTCAACTTGCTCTTTCCCTTTGTAGGAATAGCCTCAATCCATGTTCATCAAAGAAACATATATTTTCATGCATCAAAAAAATATGTGAGGACCAAGAATATGCCATGTCTCCAAGTATCATTCAACATATATAACAGTAAAATATCAATAAAAAAATCTTCACAAAACCATTTGCATCATATCATGTACATGTAGCAAGTGTAAGCACCATAGCCATACCCATGACAAAAACATCATCATCAAATTATAATAGAAAGGTCTACATGTTCTTTACACAAGAAGAACAACAATCCCCAACATATCATATATAACATCTAATAAGCATCATCCATAATTAGCAACTCATGCATCACCATTCAAAAACTTTAGCAACATGATTATCTCCAGCAACATCACCAATGATAAGCATCATTATGTATCAAGGAATTCTTAAGAAAACATAATGCCAACAATGCATTATTAGAAGCATAAAAATTCTCCCCTTGAATCTTTGTTGATTTTTGGTTGTCATATCTGATCATATCTACTCATCCATCAGTAAGGATATCAAAAAAATTCAATAATCCATCAAATGACATATTGCATAATCTCATAAGGCAAAACCACTTCTAAATATCATCAATGGACTCTAACCATCAACATTACAATAATAAAGCGAAGTAATAATTTCCTTAAGCATTTAATAGCATTTTCCTGAGTCTGTCCCATTGTTTCTTCATCATAGAAAAACACATGCATCTGTTCAGATCAGAACTCATGTATATACACAACTTGTCTTCCTAGGATCCACGTACAAAAGGTAAAATACTGAAAATTCACAACTTTAGCTCCCCATGAGGTTGTACTCTTTGTGTCTGTTCACTGTTACTACACCAAATGAAATGTCAGTAACATAAAAAATATAAATATAAAAATAACCATGGGAATCAAGATAACATATGTATTTCTCCCCTTGATATTATACATCACTAATCCTAAGGACCTGATAATCATCTTTTTCTCTTATGAGGTGATGTACTGCACATCACTTCTATAGTCACGGTGAGAAGTAAGCTTCAAAGAATTAATGGACCACAACAGGGAAAATATTCCCTATGTTTTTATCTAAGGTTCCTTATTCCTCCATATCTACTTGAAATTTCTAATTATGTGTTGGAACTTGTATCATCTCCTTATTATGTTCAATATACTTGACCTGCAATTAGTGGCCTTATTTCCAAATGATTTATAAGAGAAAAAATATGCAGAAAACCATCCTTTGTGCCGAAGGAAAGATATTGAACTTGATCTAGGAGATTTTCTTATAGATGAGTGATTTGATTCAATCTTAATTTTCACAACACTACACTGATTTTTTCCATCACATTGTGTACGATCATACCCAATTCTAGTCTTGATCAAAGGAGAACGTTGTTCATTAATAATATTCTATAGTGGCTCATAAGCTTTTACCCATTTGTTGATATTCTCATAATATTCCTTTAGGGTCATATTTTTGGGTTCTAATGTTTCACACTACTACTATTTTTCTTGGAGTTGTTTTCTTATGCTTTTTTTTTATTTTAATGGTTGCTTCTAATTCCATTTTTAACCTCTTGATTTCTTCAATAATATTGTTTCCTTTTGATTCCAATTCTTCGTTAACATTCGTGAGTTTATCATTCTCCCTTATATTTTTCATCAAATAATCTACCTCAAAAATATCTGATTCATTAATTGACTGATCTTAAAGAGCCATTACTACTAGAGAAGAATTGTTAGAATCTAAACCAAAATTTTCTTGATCATCGGATTTTCTATCACTTTCTTCATTAGAGTAAAATATTTTCTTATCAAGGAACTTCCTTCTAGAAAATTCTTTCCATTTGCTTTATGATTTTCTCTATAAGGACATTTAGATGCGTAATGACCTAATCTTCCACAAGCAAAACACTTAAAGGGAAGCTTACCTCTGAATCTTCCAGTACCCACTTGCAACTTTCTCACGGAGTTTTCTTCTTCCTCAACTGATAGCTTGTGTTTTTGAGTGCTTCCTTCGGTTTCCCTTTATATGTGGCTTTGAATAATTCTTCTCTTATTTCTGAAGGATAAAATTTCCTCATATCAAATGCAATCAATATTCCATGGAGTTGATTAAATGTGAGATTTTGCAGATCCTGCATTTCTTCAATAGTAAAGAATTTGGAATCAAACTTTGGAGTTAGTGATCTCAAAATTTTCTCAACAAAAATAGATTATTTTATTTCTTCCCCAATATTTCTCATGGAATTAACAAGTTCATCAACTCTAAGAAAAATGGTTTCAATGATTTCATCATAATGCATTTTTAGTGTCTCATATTGTATTCTAAGTGGTTGGAGTTTAACATTTTGTTACCTTGGTGTCACCTTCATAAATTTATACAAGCTTATCCCACATGTCCTTTGTTGTCTTCAGTTGCATTACCTTCACGAACTTGGTATCGTCCAGACTTCCCAAGATGGAATTCACAACCTTTGCATAGATTTCATACTGTTTCTTTCCTGCAGTATTTTTGGGAATGACGGCTGGATATTGGTAACCACTTTCAAAAATTTCCCATACATCAACTCCCAATGACTCTAAGTATTCTCTCATCCTGAATTTCCAAAATAGAAAGTTAGTTTCATTAAATAAAGGTGGCTTGATAGAAGATACTCCTTCCTGACTGCCCATCTTGAGAAATCTCCTTCAAGCGATCGAGCTTCTTCTGAAGGACCTAATATGATTCCATTTTTTCGTAAAACTACTGAGGGGGGAGGGGGTGAATAAGTATTTAAAAAAAAATTAAAATTTTCTTTTATTATTCTTATTTATGTACATGACTTTATTGAAAGAAACCTATGTATATACACGATTGTTATGTATACAACTACTGTATATCTAGCCAACTTACTTTTTAGTTAATTCATCATCTGTTTAACTTCAACAAGTGTATAAATACTTAATTAAGAATGAATTAAATACCAACCATGTGCGGTAAGAAAAATATAAAACATCACAAATAAGCAACACACATGAACACCAATATTTTTTGGTGGAAACCCAATGTGGGAGAAAACCACTATTCATGTCGTTTTTGTCTTCTTTTTATTATAAATAAAAGATTCTTATGATCTTCTACTAGTGTAGACTCATACCAACATGTAGGCACCCACCTGCAGAAGGATACAATTTTATCTCGTTCTACAACACCCACTGGAAGTGAGATCCACCCCCTAATCTCGTTTACTGGCACCCACTGAAAGAGAGATCCTACCCCCTAATTTGATTTACCAGCTACCACGAGAAGGAATATTCGAATACCTTAGTGAATTCTCCAACCCTCAACACCATTTTGGACCATGTTTCATAAAATTTCTCACTGGATCCACCTAATATAAAACATCACAACTTGGAGGTCACATTTCATTGAATTTTCAGACTAGACCCACTACCATCATTTAAGCCCAATACCAAATATCAAAACTAAAACCAATCACTGTAAAAAATACTCAATCACTAAACCAATTACTTAATCAACCAATCATTGAACCAACTGAGACCCAAATCAATCAACTTATTTTCAAACAATAAAAGTAGTTAGATCATTACAACAAAAACACCAATACTGAAATAAGCACTGCATCAACTCATTGAACAAACTAAAAGCCCTAATCAATAAAATATCAGAATATATACAATACTTTACTTTATCAAATCTGCGTGTATACATGACTTCCTTAAAGAATACCTACATATAGATCTCAAAACATTGAATCATGAAACTGAATCACTGTAAGTCTGAAATAAACTATGAGTCACACACATAACCATTGAATCATTCTAAAAATAATCACAAAACCATAACTTATCTTCAATCACATATAACTATTAGCATCATTGTTTTGTGGATTAATCCCTCTTGCGGACAAGAGCGATATCCCTAGTACCCTAATAAGTAACTAGAAACAAACAAACATTTGAATGCCTCTTTCTCTAAACCATTTGCATTTTATATTATTATAACTTAGAACTCAGGAGGTTATGCTCATACCTTTTGATCGAGACGTTTGATGTAGCTTTTTTCCTTTCACTCCAAATCACTCCTTCAATGCTGAGAAAAACTTGCAATCACAAATAATGGAAAGGATCAAAGCACCTGCAGTATTTAATAATAATAAATATTAGTTCAAATTAGTGATCAGGGAGTCTAAGTATTGACATCATTTCAATGAATTCAGAAACAAGACAATGAGAAAAAGTGGTCCATATGTATTATCGGAAATCAAAAAGAGAAATATTACAACCTGAGCCTTGATGTTGTACAAATTTCTCCCATGTGTTTGTGAAATCGTTTCCTTGATTTGATAAGCCTTCCTCTCTAGAATGACGAACATAAATTTTTATGCACAAAGGTGTGATCTTCAATGTGCAACCAACAACTTACTAATTCAGAATCTATGAAATCTATGAAATCTCTCCAGTTTAGAATCTACCCTTCAACCTAAAACTCCAGCTAAATTTATAGAGAGATTGAGGAGGTTTTAGATCCATCAAGAGAGTGATAGGATCCTCCAATGAAGGGATTAAGGTTCCTTTAGACAAAGGATAACTCCATGAGTAGAGGGATATGGCTTGAACTGGCGCGACTCTCGAGGCTTTCATTTGGGAGAATATTTGACCAACGAGGCTTCTATAAGTTACCTTTTCATGTTTACTTCCTTTTTTATGGGGGTGTGCAGTTTTAGTGGTGAAAAAATTAGTAATCGTTGTGGATAATAGAATAATTATCAACGCATGCACAGGAAATGGTCATGAAAAGCGCGCAGGTAATCTTTCAAAGGTTTTAAAGATATTTTCTCCAGTTTCAAAGACTTGGTTCAAGAACATGGATATTTTTTACCTATAAGGGAGCATGATATGGATGTTGATAAACCCATAATGAAAAAAAAAATTCATGGTGAAAAAATGACATGTAACTGATTTCCCCCTAAAGTGCGAAGTTGTAATATTCCAAATCTAGAACAGCTAGCAAGGCATGACTGGAAAATGCATTTTTCAGTAACGGATGCTATGGAAATGAAAACCAGAACTTGGATCCCTTATATCTGATTATCTAAGTCCTAAATCCAAGAGGGTATTAAAAATGAATCCTTCTAGGTGGTTAAACAGATCTCCCATACCTAGTTTCCTTGAAAAGATGCCCCAAAGAGGGAATGCAGCAATATGTAAACTCAGTAATGGATATGTAGCATCAAATAAGTTCATATGACATGTTAGAAACAGATATCCATAAATCCAAGCTACAGCAGCAAACTATACTTCATTTTATGATCCAAAAGTTGGGGAAAAGCAGCAATTTATGCCCTAAAATGGTTAATTTCAGAGATGAACGTAAAAATAAGGGAAATTGATGGTGGGATCTCGTATATTAGGTCATAAGAGACTTACATATCAAATTTAAGCCCAAAAAAATGATCCTAGCTATGTTAAATAGATCTAACACTCCCGATATAGGTTAAAAGGGCCCAATCCCCATGACTTGTGGTATGCAGAAATTATTGAAGCACAGGAAACATGATTTTATGAAGGTGGTGGATGAAATATGGTATGGAATTCAGTAAATCAGATCTATATCATGTTTTATACAATTTACAATAGGTAAACAAAAGAATCACATGAAGAAACCCTCAAGATTGAGGTGCTGCAACAACAAGATGAGACTGCAAAGCTTGACAGCGTTATTTTATAGGGTGAAGCAGCTGAATATTACATTTCAGATCTAAAACATATATTTGTACAAAAATATATATCTATATCAGATATGTACACTAGATGAGTTCCTCTACAATTTCCCCTTGGGGTTTTGATCAAAACATGAAGGTACAGGAGTAGATCTGAGATCTAGAATTACAAGTCTGTAGCAATATTGAGAAATTATATAGTAAATAAATACAGAAGTAAATAATATCTAATACAAACATGGATTGGTTGGCCAATCCATGGATCACCACAGTGAAAGGGAGAATCCTATCACCGGAGATCTCTCCTCCAAATAGCGGTCAAAACACCCTGTAACTTTCCTCTTGCAAATAACGCAGTATGCAAGGGTAAACTGCGTTGTTAGCTTCAATAGTGATTAGGAATGATGCCTTTATTTGAAAATTCAACCCTAATGATCCAATACACTCTCCCAGGAGGTTAAAGAACACACTCACTGAGAAGAGGCACTAGATTTTCCTAGATCTGAATAGATCTAGCTTCCACTGCTGCAGCTTACAAAAAAAATCAAACCCTCCACAGGATCTGAATTGTGGTTGGAAGATGAGGCTTGTACCAAGCCTAATAGTGTAAAATATGGAACAAGTCTCCTCCAAGAGCTACTCAAGAAAGGAGGTGGGATTCTCGACCAGGAACACCCAAGTGCTAAACAACAATATTCTTAGCTAAACAACTAGAGAATGGGGTTTGTCTAAACAGAAAATAACTTCAGCAATATCAAAATGTTCAAACCCTGTCTTGGTGTCCTCATCCTTATTTTATAATGTGGGAGCCTTGCCAAACCCTAAACCATCTTGATGAATTAGCCTCATTCACATGAGTGGCTTCCAACATGGACTGTGTTGTGCCTTTTGGAGATACATTGCACCTAGAAAACGATGTTGATTTGGTCCTGTTGACCCAGTCAATTGTTCCAACCTCGTTCACACTTAAGTGTGTTTATGAAAGTAGATCAGATTTAGCTTGTTTCGCATTGAGCATTGATTTATTTTGATGTTTAGGAGTCATTATTGGTCCTCCTTTACAATTTTATTCATAAGCATGAAAAACAAAACAAAATTTAATATCCCTATTAGCTTGGGCTAATTAGGAATATTACAGTCCTCCCCCTTTAAAATGTTTCTTGTCCTCAAGCAACTATAAGGTAGAGCAAAATTTCTCCCTCCCTCTTCTTGTGGCCTCATCAATGGATCCCACCATGGCTGAAAATGATAGGCAATGAATCTGTTCTCCAATGATTCCTTCCAAGTGTAAGATAACAAAGTGTACATCATGAAGAAATGGAAGGTACAAGTGGTGATCTCCTTGCTACTTAATGGCATCCTCAAGGTAGGAGTGATGAAAAACATGGGAAGTCTTGTTCCCAATGAGTGACTCCCTCACCCATGCAATCATCCAAATGAAATGAGCCATTTTAGGTAGCTCATCAAAGAAAAATTCAACCCTGGATCTATGCAATGTGTTGGGGCTAAATGGAGAGTTTAGATTTTCCCATTCAAATTGTTTATCTCTCCATTTATGGTAAGTATGGGGTTTTTTATGCCATGGCCTCCAAGAATGGCCCAAGCTACCCCATCAAACAATTCAACCATGAAGTGCCTTCTCCAAGCACTCAAGTTCTTCAAATGGCTCACCCCATGTGAAGAAAAGAGATGTGATGTGGCAATCATAGTTTTCCCATTGCTCCTCCTATGACATACAACATGAATAGTAGGGAGAATCATACTCCCAATGGGCATCTTCATATCATATCTCACTCTCCAAACATATCTTCCCATGAACATAGAAACATCAGCAATATATGGAAGCAAAAACAATTGGAAACAATTTGTCACATGACAACCGGAAAGTGGATCATAGTTCCTCTCATGGAACCAGTGCAATGCATCCTTTGCCTACATCAAAACAAACAATAACAAGTGCTTTTCCAACCACTTTTTTGCTGCCACAATCATTTTACAAGATAACATCATGAAAGTACAAAGTGGTGTCAATGGTGCACACCAAAAATCATGTGGCTTCCACCACAAACCACCAATGAGATAGCCAATCTCAGTGCTACAAAAAGCTTCAAGTACATCATCATACAATATGAAAGAAGGAACAAATATTCTTGATACATCATGTTGCTCAAACAAGGAAAAGAAGTACAATACAAAATGTGAAATTATACCTCCTCCATCATGCACTTGAGATCTTGAGCTGAAATGGCTCAACTATAATTTCTCCCTCACCTCCAATGAGTAGGGAAGTGGCTGTGACCTCCTCTTCATTACCATCCGGGCTATGCATCTCTCCATATGTTGAAATATTTCATGCTAGATGCCCTCCCAAGTGAAATCCTCCATCAAATGGAAATATGTATCAAAGTGCATGGAAGAGAAGTCCTCATGTACTGCATGTAGTAGCTTCTCCTTGAGACTAGAAGATATAGTCAAGAAGATCTTGCCATAGGAATAGATGACTGCATCATCCTCCATGTATCTATCATCTCCATCCAGGTCATCAAGAATCATGCATGCACCTAGATCCTTGGAGTACTATACCAAAAGTTGAGACCTCCAATAGGGATCAATCCTCCTAAGAGACAGCGCTGGTGATCTAGCATATGAAGCTCTCCTCATGTTGTTGCCTGCTACTTTGACATCCCCATGCCAAAGTTTTCCTCCAAACTCTTCACCTCTCCAAAATCCAAGAGTGGTGAATCAAAAGAGAATATGTCTCTCATCAACTCTAGATCTAGTGGCCTCCCAGGTGGAATGCATCCATGTAGTGAGACATCAAAATCTGAAGTGGACTGTAGATATGAGTGGACTGAATTGTCCCTCTCTTCACTGCGCAGTGCAGTCCCCTCCTTATGTGCAGAAACCTCCCAAAATAGATAAGTGTGAATGCTCATCATCCCTTGATGTTGATCCTCCTCCTCTTCTTCCATGTATGAGAATGCCTCATCCTCGATGAGAGACCCTTGTTCTCGGTCATCCCTTGAAGGAAAAGACTCCATGTATTCAAAAATAGAAGAGGGTTGTTTGGTGCAGGAATTGCACTTAAGCAAACTACTTAACATTTAATTGTCAACCTGGGGGATTTGTAAACTTAGAGATGAAGCACAGGAAATGCTAGAGCTGGTATGGATTTTCCTGATAGGAATTCCTACTTTAAAGAAAATCTTGTAGAGAAGATAACTGAATCATCAGAGTAATCTAAGGCTAGAACAAGAAGAAATGTAATTTCAAAAGAGATTCAGAAATAAAAAGAAGGCAATCACTCTAGCTGGATATTGATCATCTACTGAGAATGTGTTTTCTTTAGCAAAGACACCTTGGTAGTCTTCAACAGATGGGCTCCTTCAAACCTGCTCATGTAAAGATATCATTTCCACAAGAATTGATCTTGCACTAGTGCAGTCTTCTTGAACAACGATTTATGCAGAAGGTGTAAAGTAATGTCCGTACTAAAAATGATTTTCTTCGTGCAAGGGACCTGAACTTTCTCAAGCCCACAACACTTAGATCTGGTACCAAGAAACTGGTTCTTGTACCTGATCAGAGCTTCTTACACTTTAACTTTTAATTCTTGAAATCAATGCTTAATTATTGCAAGTGTTATAAAACCAGATTGCATATCAAAAGGATAAATGTCTGTAGAAATAAAGAAACAATCTGTTATAAAGTGTTTAATGAAAGTAAGAAAATTGTTGAAAGTAAATTAGAAAGGCTTGCTTAAGTGAATAGCACACCAACATGCACTGGTGCAGGTGACTTCTCCTGCTCGAACCAGGCGGAGAAAACAAACCAAACGTGCAGAAAGTAAATAGCACACCAACATTCACTGGTGCAGGAACGAACTAGGCAGAGGAAATAAACCAAATCATGCAGAAAGTGAATAGCACACCAACATGCACTGGGGCAAGTAACTCCTACTCTAACTAGGCAAGGAAAATAAATCAACCGTGCAGAAAGTAACTTAACTACTTCACGCAGCAGATCTTCTTTCACTCAAACATAAATTCAAATGTTGTAAATTAAATGACACTTGGAAGTTTAAAAAGATAAATTACAAGAACAGAAATGAGGGAGGACATGTTGGGTTGGCTGGGCCCTAGCCACCCAGCGCATCTCCCTTTCAAATGAAAATTCTACTCAGTATTGAATCAATTCATCAATTTCTTAAGCATAAAGAGATAAAATCCATGAAGCATAAGGCTCAGCTCTTCTTATTAAATCCTCAAAGCAAACACATGTGTGATTACAATCCAGCCCAGATATGGGTGATACCAACAAAACAAAGCTACAACAACAATGTTGTAGCGTCACTCCTCTACCATCCGTTCGTCCTCCCTTTTTTTACGTGCATCATTCCTCTTTTTATATCTTTCATAATAATTAAAACAAGTTATTTCTTTTGCAAGGAATATGGGATTGAATCCCAACCAAGTCTAAGAATAGTACAACCGTTCCCCTATCAAAATAATTAAATATTAATACGAATTTTCCAATTCTAGGTTTTTTTCTAGAATTCTGGAAAATTTGGTAATTTTCACAAAATGCCTTTAGATCCCCCTTCGTATCTCTTCAACCATTACAAATTTTGGAAAATGGCCCACGTGTTACTCAATTTCTTATACTGGGAAAAAAACTCGTGTCGCGGAATTTCTTCATTTATCTTTATCTGCATGAAACCCGAGGCGAAAGTTGGCAGTCTAGAAACTGTTGACTGTGTTTTCTAGAATTCTGGAAAAAATAGTCCTTTTTATAAAAGTGCTTCAAAGAACTATTCGTAACTGTTTGAATACTTTGAATCTCAGGAAATGGTTTCGGTTATGGGTAATTGGTTATCTTTTCGAAAAACCCATTTGCTCGAATTTCCATAATTCACCTCCATTTGCATAAAAACCAAGGTCAAACTTGTCCATTTAGAAATTATGCGGATTTTTAGTAGACTTTGTGATTTTCAATGCTGGTGCAGGAATGTGTTCTTGTACTAGTGCAGGAATGTGTGGTGTAGGAACTTCACCTCTATTAGAATAGGCATATAACCAACTTTGTAAACCTGCAAACACACAAACTATTATTAAATATTCCTTTAGTGTTTAAATCTCATTAAAACAAAGGAATAGAAAATAATTACTTATTATCTTCGAGAATGCACAAAACTATGACAATGACTTATTCAAGCTAAACAAAAGCATGAGTGATTTCGAGTAAAAGGTGATATAAAACAAGGCAAAACAGAGGCTCAACAAGGGCTCTTCAATAAATGGGGATCTTGCCCTTGGCAAGCTATCCTGCATGTTTTTATCCCCTTTAAAATTATGGAGTTGAGTTGGTTCAATAGGTTTATCCAACTCATGCAAAGTGTTTGAGTCCTTACTTTTAACAAATGATCGTTCACAATGTTCTTTATCAAATATCCTCATCAATCCTTTAGTGAACTCAAGATAAGTTTCTACATTTGCATGACAAAATGAAGTAGAATCATTAAACCACCAATCATGGGCCATACCTTTAAGGTGTAGCGCTGCTAATCTGATGGACTCCTTCTCTGAAATTTGGTGTAGCTTAAAATAGGAATCTAACTCTTCTACCCAAGCGCTTGCTGTGCACCCTTCTGATCCATCAAAGTGAGATAGGAAGATTCTACCTCTCTTGCTTCTTTTGTGGCTACTGGATCTTTCCTCCTTGAGTTTGCAAAACCCTTGGAAGTCTAAGTGCTCTCTGAATATCCATGATTGAGATTCATACTCCTGAAGATAGTCACTCAAGGTCTCCTCCCTTGGTGCACTTTCTTCCTCCATTCTTCTTGCAGTCAATGTGGGCAATAGACTGCGCTGTGGATCTGCATGTGTGGCTGAATGCTCACACCCATCATGTGAATAGCTAGGGCTTATTTCAAACCCTTCCAGAAATATTATACATTCCTCCCCTTATATCTCCTTGAGATCTTCTTTAATACCTTCCAAGGTTTGGAAAAGAAGCAGGGAGATCTCGTTTTTCATGATTCCTCCTTTTCCTCTTTCTCTCAACAAGAAAGTAGGCATGCCATAGCATTGTAGATCAGATTGTGTGGTTGAATGCTCACACACAGCATAAGAAGTACTAGGGATTTCTTCATAAGAAGAAATCCTTGAGGGATTTTCATGTCTTCCCCTCCTCATTGCCTTGATTTCTTCCTTCAATTCATGCATGGCTTAAGAGAGAGTGTTAGAAAAACTCTTCTCTTCCAATCCTTCCAAGTAAAGGGGTTTCACCCTTCTTCTCTTTTTCCTCTATGTAATATTTCTTCTGTATTCTTCTTTATTCTTCTGATGGCTAGATCTCATAGGCTGAGCCAGAGATCATGCTTTGATACCACTGTAATATTCCAAATCTGGAACAACTAGCAAGGCATGACTGAAAAACGCATTTTCTAGTAATGGCTGATACAAAAAATAAAACCAGCACTTGGATACCTTATATCTAAGTATCTAAGTCCTAAATCCAAGAGGGTATCAAAAAGGAATCCTTCTAGGTGGGTTAAACAGATCTCTCATACCTAGTTTCCTTGAAAAGATGCCCCAAAGAGGGACTGAAGCAATATATAAACTCATTAATGGATATGCAGCATCAAATAAGCTCATAGGACATGTTATAAATACATAGCCATCAATCCAAGCTACATCAGAAAACTGCACTTCATTTTATGAGCCAAAAATTGGGGAAAAGCAAAAATTTATGCCCTAAAATGGTTAATTTCAGAGATGAGAATAAACATAAGGGAAAGTGATGGTGGGATCTCATATCTTAGGTCATAAGAGACTTACATATCAAATTTCAGCCCAAAAAAATGACTCTAGCTATGTTAAATAGATCTACCACTCTCGATATAGCTTAAAAATGCCCAATCCCCATGACTTGTGGTATGCAGAAATTACTGAAGCACAGAAAATGTGATTTTCTGAATGTGATGGATGCAATATGGTATTCACTTCAGTAAATCAGATCTATAGCATGGTTTATAAAATTTACAATAGGTAAACAGAAGAATCACATGAAGAAACCCTCAATATTGAGTTGCTGCAACAACAAGATGAGAATGAAAAGCTTGACAGCTTTATTTTATAGGATGAAGCAGCTGAATATTACATTTCAGATCTAAAACATATCTTTTTACAAAAATATAGATCTATATCAGATCTGTACACTAGATGAGTTCCTCTACAATTTCCCCTTGGGGTTTTGATCAAAACATGAAGGTACAGGAGTAGATCTGAGATCTAGAATTACAAGTCTGCAGCAATATTGAGAAATTATATAGTAAATAAATACAGAAGTAAATCATATATGATAAAAACATGTATTGGTTGGCCAATCCATAGATCACCACAGTGAAAGGGAGAATCCTATCACTGGAGATCTCTCCTCCAAATAGAAGTCAAAACATCCTGCAACTTTCCTCTTGCAGATAATGCAGTATGGAAGGGTAAACTGTGATGTTAGCTTCAGTAGTGATTAGGACTGATGCCTTGATCTGAAAATGCAACCCTGATGATCCAATACATATTAGATATAAATCTTCCGGATAATCACATGAGAGTTTTAGGAACGACGCGTTTCGAACTACCAACTGTAGTTCATCATCAGGATAATGAAGATTGGCTGATCTGACAAACCCAATTTATACCAGAAAGAGAGAAGCAACGGTCAAAACCCAAATTTAACGGTCAAAAATAAAAATAGAAATAAAAACAGAAAACATAACAAACCCAACCCTAAAAACGCTAGTCAAAACTAAAATGATATAAAATCAAACCTAAAAACTGAAATGACACCAACAAAAAAAAAAATAAATAAATAAATAAATAAATAAATAAATAAATAAATAAATAATAATAATAATAATAATAATAATAATAATAAATAAATAAATAAAAATAAATATATAAATAAAAATAAAATATATAAATATAAAGAAATAAATATAAATAAATAAATAAATATAAATATAAATATAAAAATAAATATAAATCAAATAAAATAAAAAGTAAAATCATAATCAAAGTCAAAATAAAATAAATACATTAATAACTAAATTTTTTAATTAGGACTAAAAATAAAGGATTTAATCAATAACTAAATAAATTAATAAATAAATACATTAATAATTTTATTTATTTAATTATTTAAATTTTTAACAAATAAAATTAAAAATAAAGAATTATCATTTATAAAAATAAAAATAAATGTTTTAACCAATTAATAAATAAGTAAATTGATAAATAAAAGTATTAATAAAAACATAAAATAAAAATAAATGATATAATCAATGAATAAATTAAGCAATAAGTAAAAACATTAATAAATAAAATTAAAGCTAGAGTAAAAATAAATTATTTTTATAAATATAAAATCATAGAATAATAATAATAAAAACAAAAGAATAAAAATACCAAAGAAAAAGAAAGGAAAGAACCTTATAAGGAGTGAAGAGATGGAATCCAGCAACTGCTAACCTTCCATCCATCATCCCTATTCAATGTACAAGGCCTCTTTTCAATCTCTATCGCCTCCCTAAATTTCCGATGATGGAAATGATCAACCCTAGCAAGGACTCTAGCATATTCCAAACAAATATGATGCTTCGTCTTCTCTGCATGCTCAGCTAGCGCTGAGGACTTGGTTCTACCATGCCTAATATCTGCAGAATGCTCCTGGATCCTCTTATTAATCGATCGACCCGTTTCGCCAATGTAGGGAGTCCCACAAGAGCAAGGGATCAAATAAACACCTTTCATGCTTTTTGGGTCCAACTGGTCCTTAACCGATTTAAGGGAGCTCCGAATGGTGTTTAAAGGCTTAAAAGAAGACAAGATCTTATGCTTCCTTAAAATCCGAGCAATCTTGTCAGTAGTACCTTGAATAAAAGGTAAATGAACTTTACCAATACCACAATCCATCATCATTTTTTGTCTAGGACCTTTGCTTGCATTCATGAAAGCCTTCAAACCCTGACTTCTACTATATCCATTATCTTCAAAGACCTTAAGGAGATGGGCCTTCTCCTCATCTAAATGATCATCATCAGAAATTCTAAGAGCTCTCGTAGCTAAAGTGTTTAGAACCCCAATTTTCTGAGCAGGAAAATGATGAGAACCAGAATGAAGATACTGCTCAGTGTGCGTCTTTTTCCGAAAAACACGGTGCGAAAAAGAGCCATTATTATTTCTAGAGATGAGAACATCAAGGAAAGGAAGGCTCCCCTCATTCTCCGTTTCCATAGTGAACTTGATGGAATCAGATTGATTATTCAAGTGCTGATGAAAAGCCTCTAATTCTTGTTGTCCATGAGACCAATTGATGAAAGTATCATCTACAAACCGCTTCCAAATCTTAGGTTTTAAAGGAGCAGACGCTAAAGCCCTAGATTCAAAATCTTCCATAAAAAGGTTGGCCACTACTGGCGAGAGCGGGGAACCCATGGCGACACCACAAGTTTGCTCATAAAATTCTCCTTCAAAACTAAAAAAGGTAGAGGTGAGGCAAATTTCCACTAAATTAGCAGTATCAGGATCAGTGATACGCCTGATAACTTCCACCGCCTCCATGATAGGAATGTTCGTGTAGAGAGAAACAACATCAAAACTGACCATAGAGTCATTAGGTTCGCAAACCCAACTTTTTAACTCATGAACAAAAGAAGTCGAATCTTTCACGAAAGAATCTGTCTGACCAACAAGAGGCTTTAGCTTGCGGGCTAAATACTTAGCTAGGAGATAAGTGGGCCCACCAATAGTATTAACAATGGGTCTAAGAGGAACACCCTCTTTATGAATCTTGGGGAGCCCATAAATCCTAGGAGTGACAGGATTGCTTTCAATAAGCTTTGAGCTCATAGAACCCACAATGCAACTCGATTTAATAGCATTGGCAACTATCTTCAAGACTTTATTAAGAGGGTTCTTAGAGAGCTTCTTATAACTCCCACTATTACAAAGATGGTCAAGCATCTTTGCTCTATAATCATCCTTATTCAAGATTACCGTTGCGCCACCCTTATCAGCCTTGAGGACAACAATATCAGGGTTTTTATTAAGGGCTTTAAGAGCCATAAATTCAGCTTTGCTAACATTGCTCCTCGGAGGCTTTGCTTTCCTAAGGGCCACAGCACAATCCTGCCTAATGACATCCTGCAAGCTTTCCGATAAATCTTTAATACCATATTCTATACTACAAATAATATCATCACGAGGTTAAAAGACACACTCACTGAGAAGAGGCACTAGATTTGCCTAGATCTGAATAGATCTAGCTTCCACTGCTGCAGCTTACAAAAAGAATCAAACCATCAACAGGTTCTAAATTGTGGTTGGAAGATGAAGCTTGGCCCAAGCCTGATAGTGGACAAGATATAACAAGTCTCCTCCAAGAGCTACTCAAGAAAGGAGGTGGGATTCCTGACCAGGAACACCTAAGTGCTAAACAACACTATTCTCAGCTAAACAGCTAGAGTGTTACACCATTTTTTGGTCATCTAACCTATTATTATTAGATGAACCCAAGTACACCATGTAAGGCCAATTTTACCCTAAGTAAAATTTCTTTCACCATATAAAATAACTCATTTGTTTATATTTCCTAGTCATATTTAACCCAAAATAAGGAACTTAATTAAATAAATCCTTATTTGTTTAATTATTCCCTAAGAATAAGTTATTTAAATCATTATTTAAATAATATTCTTAGTTAAATTTGACTAAATCATCCATAAATAATTAAATAAACCATTATTTATTTAATTATATTCCCATCATTTCCTAAAATGATAAATAAACCATTTATTTATTTATTATTTATAAATAAAGGACTTGACCCAAGTCAAGAATCCTTTTCCCTCCAACAAATATAATAAAATATTCCTAAAGGGTGCTTCTAGAATTCGATTAATAATATTTTATTCATGCACCGAGTTCTAGACCACCCCAATATTTTGTTATAAATAGGGGGGTTTTCCCCATTCATTAGTCACCTTCATTGCATTAGATCACTCTGGATCTACTCTTGGTCACCATTTTCCATTTTGTTTTTTTGAACTCCCATTGAGTTCTATGTTTGTTGTTCTACACCCATAAGAGAGAGAAATGTTAGATCTAAAACACTGAGGACTTTCAAGAACACATCCCACTGAGGAGAACCGGAAGACACCTTTCTTGTTTTCCTCTCAGGTGCCCCATTCTTTAATATAATACAAAATTCTTTTAAATACATTCTTCTTGTCTTGTCCATTGGATTTATGGAGCCATGTTACATTTTATCTTCTTAATGTCTTTTGTGCTTAGATCTGAATTTGTGCAGAAAACTTAAAGATATTTTGCAGCCATAATCGATGTTAGGGATATTTGTAATGCTTAGCTAAAGTGATCTTTTACGACGAAAGAATCATACTAACAATTGGTGACTCCACACGGGTTTTCTTTTGCGACCGCTGTCGTTTTATATATTCCTACATATCCAGCTGTTTCAGACCCTAGGGTTTCTCTTCCATTCTTTGTTTCTCCTATTTTTATGGTGTTTTTCACCCCTACCACCCTCAAACAGTCAAATTTTTAACTTCCATGTGTTTCTGGCCTTATTGTGCAGGTGACTGACATTAGCCGCAGCTGAGACGACAAATTTTTTGAAATCTGCCACCGAGAGAACCGGATCTGCAGGTCACACTTATCGGCCCAAAAAGTTCAACCTGAGCCTCAAGACGCACTTTTCTGCCCCAAACCTACGACCTGGACTGAAAACAGGTCAGAACCTACGACCTGCACTTTTTCTGCAAATTTTTCAGCACTTTTTCTCGGTTTTTCTGAAGCTTCTGTCAGGGTTTTCCAGCCTCTGTCTCTGCTCGTTTGGACCTGTTTCTGATCTGCTTCACTCAAATAAGAGGGAATATTTCCCCTTAGGGATCTAGTACCCTCCACTTTTTGTGGACGAGTCTTTGCTGTTTCAGAAGTCTGAATTTCTAGAGTTTCAGCCCTCTTTTTCTCCGATCTGATACCTCCTTTTCAAATCCCTTTAGATCATCTCTTCTCCCTCTCAAAAACACCTCATATCATTTTGTTTGGGTTCATTTCTAAGGCCACCACCTTGTCTCTTCTATCTTTAGCTAATCTCATATTTTTTAGCAGCAACCTTGCCTCTGCCTCTTTGTTGTTCTCTGCACCACTTTTCAGCAGATTTACCCTTTAGATCCTAGTCCCTCTGGACCTTAGATCTCTTGGCATCTTTTTAGTGTGCTTTGCCTAGTTTTTTTCCCTCTTATAGACTAGTTTTGAGAGACCCGCCTTCTTGGGTTGGAATGCTGCCTTTTTAGTTGTTAATTTTTTGTTCTTTCAGTCTTATTTACTGCAGATTTCTTTTCCGTTACGCAGCACACTTTTTCTTTTACTCTCAAAACGTCTGGGTTTAAACAATTAAATTCACACACACCACACACTGACCCTAAGTGAAGAAGTGCCTGGTTAACACCGTCTGGCAAAGACTTTAAAATTAATTGTCACTACACCTCTCTGCCCTTGACCTCCCTTGATTCTGTCCCTACCTGCCCTTATCGGTGTTTCTTCTTCTCGACATCATTGCGCCCCCAAGGCGCCTCTCCCGGAGACTTCTTGCCCTTCACCCTTAGTTTCCGCTTGGTCGACTTCCTCCTTCCCGTCGTCATTAAGTAAGTCTTCCCCTGAGTCCACACTCTGACTCTTCCTCTGATTGTTCAAGTTCTCCCCATACTCCTGGTTCTCCCCTTGTCACTTTCACCATGTCTACTTCAGGGCCTACTACCAGCAGTAACCCCAGTACTACTGCTGGTTCTGTTTCCAGTGGAACCACCTCGGGACCTACCTCGACTGCCCCATTACTCCCTTATATGGGCGGCCTTAGTCTCCCCGACTTCAATCAGCTAATTAATGACCCTATCCGCCGCGATGTTAGTTGGCCTTCTATGCCAACCAAGCTCCCCTCTGACATTCCCAAGTTTGAAGGCCTTGCGAGTGAGGATCCCTCAAACCATATCCAATCCTTCCATATGTGGTGTTCCTCCAATTCCATTACTGACGACTCTATTCGTCTTAGATTTTTCCAACGCATGCTTACAGGCGAAGCTTCTAAATGGTATGTTGAACAGGCCACCTCCTCCCATACCACTTTTGCGACCATTGCCCAAGCCTTTTTATCTTATTTCTAGCTCCCCCTCCGATACGACACTGGTACCGAGCTTTTAACCTCTTTCCATCAATCCTCTTCAACCCGCCTTTCTGCTCATGTCCAGGAATGGCGACGATGTCGGAGCTTGTGCCGCGCTCCCCCCTTTGAAGATCGGGTTTACATGGACTGGTTCCTTTGCTCTCTCTTACCTCCCATTGGCAAAGATGTCACATCCCATTTTTCCCAAACCAAAGAAGCCGCCCTCCAAATAGCCTTGAAGTATGACCTTATCTATGCCCAATCTGGTTATGTTTATACCGTCCTCCCCGACATTCCCAAACCCGATGGCCCTAATGCCTCGGGGGCCTCTCACTCTACCGACGGTATCGTTGGAGCCCTGTCACATACCTCTGCCCAACCTCTTTCGAGCCATGGTTTTCCTCCAGGGGCCAGCCCCTCCGGCATTTTTTCCCCTCCAGGTAGCATGTATTTAGGCTACGGCATGCCTCCTCCTTTTTCCCACCCTCCTGCTTACCTTACTGCTGCCCACCCTACCCCTTATCCATATCCGCAACCTGGTGTCCCAGCTCCTCCAGCATTTGGACCTCCCACTCCCTTTCCTTTTCCACCCCCACAACCGCACTTACTACCCGCTCCAGGGCAAGTATTTGCACAGAAGGGGGCACCTAATTTTCCTCCTTCTCAAAGAAGGAGAAGAGGCAATCAATCCGCTTCTGGTAACCATGGATCCAATCCTTCCAATATCGACTCTACCACTGCAAACCAACCACAGGGCTCTTAGCCCAAGCCAAACAGGCCACTTCACACCAATAAGCCTTGTTCATGTTGCGATGTTTATGGTCACTACACTCACGATTGTCCCTTATTACCACAAATGCGGCAGCTGTGGGATTCTCAGGCCATCGTACGGGGACAGGACTCCTCCCCTACTGCCCCTCCCACCCCCGTTACTTCTCAACCTACTATGTTTACCGATCCTTTCCCGCAACAAGGATTCGTGGCCACTCAACCACTTCACGCCTCGGTAACCACTCAACCTTCCCCTTCTGGTTCCTCTGATTACCATATTCTCATGATGAACTCTGACCCACCTCTCACTATCGACCTCAACCTTCAAACTCGGTCCCGTCAGTATTCCACACCTCCTGTTCCGTCTGTCTCCGAGTCTCCCTCTTCAGGTTCTACAGAGCCTCTATTGACACCCAATAGTCCATTACAACTCCCTCCGCCCAAAGCCGAAGTTCATCCCAAGCCTCCTAAGGGACCGTTACGCCGAAATGCTACCTCTGGTCGGGCTGCCCATTCATACAGAATAGTAGATGATCTTGCCCAATCTCCTGCTACCATTTCAACACTGGAACTCCTCCAGTTGTGTCCTTCTCAAAAGAGGGCTCTACTATTTGCCATGGGCACTGTAGATCCTTCTGATGACCAACTGATTATTTTCGACGCCCGTCAGTCAGACCATCCCCCTCTTCCTCCTTCAGTTGCTTTCCAAATCCCAGTCAAAATCCAAAACGCCAATGTTGCTCGGTGTATTATTGATGAGGGGGCATCTACCTGGGTAATGTCCTCTTCGGTTTGGAAACAACTCGGATCCCCTGAACTAGCCCCTTCCACCATCACCCTTCGTGCATGGGATGGCCATGCCTCCCAGCCCATTGGCCTATTCCGTAACTGTCCTATCACCCTTGCCGGCAAGACGGTTTGTGTCGACGTTGAAGTTATCGACGCTCCTCTTGACTACAACATCCTTTTGGGGTGTAGTTACACCTATGCCATTTTCGTCGTCCCGTCCGCAGTCTATCACAAGATGTTTTTCCCTCATAATGGCAAGATTGTCACCATTGACCAGTTGACTTACCATGAACCAAAATCTCAGACCTCCCCTGAGTCCACCATCTCTACTGTCACCAACAAGCAAACTGTTGATTCTTTGACCAGTGTTTCCCCCAGCATCTACAAATACTCCTCCTTGCTTGGCACCTTTTTTGACTCCCCTCCCGTCTCTGATCCTAAATTGGCGACCATTTTCATAATGCAATCATCTTGGGCTAACCTTACAGAGCCCACTTTGGCTAGTCAGCAACCTCAACCTCAACCAGCTCCTAGCCCTTCGCCCCCGTTAGACACCCTTATTCCTTCTGAATCTTCTTCTACCACTACTCCTCATGGGTCGATTCCACCTTAAATCCACCCCCTTGGCACCATTCCTCCTGGCCATTTCCATGCTGGTCAGATCCCTTTCCTCGCTCCCCCTCCTGGAGCTTATTCGGTCCCTACCTTGGCCACCCTATCCCTTCCCAACTTGACCTTGGGTATACTGATCTGGTACCTTGACCTTCCAGCCACCACTCCGCCCGGTCAACCTAAACCATATATTAATTTGACCCCGGTTCAACCAATCCCTACGACTTCTCTTGCTACGCTAGTACCTCAGTCACCTCAACAAGCACCGCCTCCTTTTACAACCGCTTCGAGTAAAAATGGCAAAGCTCGCAGGGGGGCATCAAAGGAAAAACCTACCCCACCCAACCCTGCCCCTCCTCGGCCCCCCAAGCCTCCCATCCAGTGTGCTCTGTGTGATGTTGTTGGTCACGCCACTCATACCTGCCCTGAATTACCACCTCTCAAGACCATGGTTAATGAAACGTTTCCAGACTCAGACATCCCAGAAGCCCATGTCACCATACCAGGTTCTACCCCTAAACTTAAGCATTTGCACACCAATAACCCTTGTTCTTTGTACAATTTCCATGGCCACTATACCCACCTTTGCCCCCGCCTTGACGAGTATCGTGCCTCTTTAGCCACATACCACCAATTCGAAGCTGCCCTCGCCTGTAATTCTTCTTCCCTCACACAAGACCACCTGTCTACCACGATTACCATTCCTCCTCCTGATACCAAAATGACCGAGACTTCAGCTACCATTTCCTACCTTTCCTCATCACCGTGATTCTCGGATACCAACCCCTTAGTACCTTCCCCCAATGCTTCTCCCGATCATTAAACTACTCACTCTGTCACCTCATATAACATTGTACCTGTGAGCCCTTCCCATCACAATCAAGAGTCTCATCCCTCTACCTCCTCAGGTCAACCTCTTCCATCCTCTCTTCCCATATTCCAATCCGATGAAGACATCATGGAAGCCATGACCAACCCTGATTTTCCATGGGACGATATGCACCATCGTGCATATTTCCTCCCACATCAATCCCATGACCAATATGCCCTCGAATCCAAATACTTCATCCCTGATAAAGTCGATTGGTTCAAAAACCCCATCCCTACACCTGATGCTTTCGAAGAAGGCAATATGGCTAATATCTCTCCCACCATCAAAATCAACATTTCTATCAAGCCAGGTATTGAATAACATATCACCATGGGTGCCCAATGCACTTCGGAAGAAATTGAAGCCTACATGAAACTCTTCAAAGAATTCCGTGATGTTTTCGCATGGTCATACTCAGCAATGCCCGGACTCGATCCTGCCATTGTTGAACATCACATCGACACATGGCCTGATGCCATTCCAGTTCGTCAAAAGTTGAGACCCATCCATCCTTCTAGACGTGAAGCCATCAAATCTGAAATCGACAAGCTCCGGCAGGCTGGTTTCATTTACCCCATTGAATATACCACTTGGGTGTCTAACCCAGTTCCCGTCCTCAAAAAACAAGGCACCATTCGTGTTTGCACCGAATTTCGTGATCTAAACAAAGCTTGTCCCAAAGACAACTTCCCCACACCATTTATTGACCACATCATCGATGAGTGTGCGAGGCACGAGATTCTCTCCTTTATGGATGGCTTCTCTAGATACAACCAAATTGTTATTCGTCGTGCTGATCAACTTAAAACTGCGTTCATTAGTCCGTGGGGCACTTTCGGATACCGAGTCATGCCATTTGGCCTTAAAAACATCGGCGCCACCTTTCAATGAGTCATGTCTTATTACTTCCATGACTTAGCCCATATTATTCTTGCCTATTTAGACGACCTTACCGCGCGTTCTAAACATTGGGCACAACACCTTCATGACCTGCATACCATTTTTCTCCGATGCCGCAAGTATAACATTCACCTTAACCCTTTGAAATGTGTCTTCTGTGTCCCCGCTGGTCATCTCCTCAGCTTCATCGTGTCTAAAGACGGGATAACTCTCGACCCTTTGAAGGTTCAAGACATTCTTGAACTTCCTTTGCCTCGTACCTTACGCCAGCTACAAAGTCTCCAAGGCAAAGCTAATTTTCTTCGCCGATTCGTTCCTGACTATGCCACTACCGCACACAGCTTCCTTAGACTTCTTCGCTCTCACACCCTTTTTTTCTGGGATACATACGCTCAAGAGTCTTTTGATGCCCTCAAGCATGCTCTCACATCCGCTCTCTTGATCCATCCCCCTGACTTTGACTGAGATTTCATCCTATGCATCTCCACTTCCACATATTCGGTTGCTGGTGTCCTTATCCAGGAGGATGATAATGGTGTCGAACATGTGATCTATTATGTCAGTAAGAACCTTGCCAGTCCACCTGTGTCCTACTCGCATGAAGAAAAATTAGCACTAGCTGTCGTGTTCTCGGTCCAAAAATTGCGTCATTATATCCTCATGCGTTCCATCAAGGTTGTCACTGATTCCAACCCCATGGCTTTCCTATTGAGTCACCACATCCTCAATGGGAAGTACGCTTGTTGGGTCATTATTCTCCAAGAATTCGACCTTTAATTTGTCACCCCAAAAAGTAAGAAAGGTTTAGTCCTAGCTGAACTCATTTCTGATTTGCCTACCCGGACGCACGATACTCCAATTAATGACGCTCTTCCCGATGAACATTTGTTTGCCATCACCACCGACGACCCTTGGTACGGTGACATCCTTACTTACTTGCGAACTCAAAATTTCGCCCTTCACCTTGATCGTGATGCTCGATGATGTATCTGACACCAAGCCTCTCGCTACCTTCTAATCAGCGATGACCTTTATCATTGCGGCGTAGATACTGTCCTTCGTCGTTGCCTCACCCACGCTGAAGCCGAGCAAGTCCTAAATGCCTGTCACAGTGGCGCTTGTGGTGGCCACCTCTCCGGCTTCGCCACCGCCCAAAAAATCATGTGTGCTGGGTATTTTTTGCCTTCTCTCTTCAGTGATTGCATTGAAGCAAACACTGTTCCAATTGCCAACATTTCGCCCCCAAGGTGCAAGCTCCTCCCTCTCCTCTCCATCCTGTCGTCACAGCTGATCCTTTTTGTAAATGGGCCCTCGACTTTATGGAATGTCGACCTCCATCTGCTGGTAACCACAAATATATCATCGTGGCGGTTGACTACTTCACTAAATGGACAAAAGCTATGCCTACGTTCAACAATATGGCAGCCACTGCAACCCTCTTTTTCTTTAACCATGTCATTGCTCGATTCGGAGTTCCACAACAATTAGTCTCGGACCATGGCCGACATTTCGAAGATTAGATTTGGCATGAGCTCTCCTCCTTATTGGGTTTTGAACACCAATATTCATCTTCCTATTACCCCCAAGGTAGTGGCCAAGTTGAAGCGGTCAACAAAATTCTTAAAACCATGCTTCAACGAACGGTGAATAAACAAAAAACCAATTGGCATCTCATTCTCTTCCCTGCTTTGTGGGCTTATCGTACTTCTGTTAAAACCGCCACCGGTTTCACTCCTTTCTACCTTGTCTTTGGCGAGGAGGCAGTCTTACCAATCGAATACGAAATCCCTTCCCTTCATTTGGTCGTCGAACTTCTCCCTGATACCCAACCTCTAGAACAACGAATTATCATGCTTGAACGTGCTTCTGAAGATCGTCGTGTTGCATTACAAACTCTTGAAGCATCCAAAAAGCGCACCAAAGCTCAGTATGACCGAAAAGTGCATCCTCGCACCTTTCATGAAGGTGACCTTGTTCTAGTCTATGACCAGGCCCACGATACCCTTGGTCATGGGAAGTTCGACTCATTATGGCTAGGTCCTTACATCATCAGTAAAGATCTTGGGAATGGGGCATATCTTTTCGAGGACATTGAAGGCCACCCCCTTCCTACTCCTTACAATGCACTCTATCTCAAGAGATATTACCCTTAGCATTCCCCGCTCGAAATGCATGTTTTACTTTCTTGTAGATAGCCAGCATATGTTTGTTTTCATCAGTCACTACTTCACCAGGACACATGTTGTCAACGAAGTCTTCCTTTCCTCCTTTTTCAAATCGTATTTCCTCACTTACAACACTTTTCCTTGGGGGCACCACTTAGCCTCCATCTTTATTCTTGTCTGTGTCGATTTCCGTCATGAGATACCATTTCATACTCATGTTTTTCGAGTTCCCTTTGGACCTTTCATCCTTTCAAAATCATCATTAGTCTTCGTCTGGGTACCTTGGATCCATCCCCTTTTCAGCATGTTCGCGATAGGTATACTCGGTGATCCAGTGATGCCGCAGCATCTATTAGTGATTCCCGAGCATGTGTGAGATGTCTCAAACCTCATGAGGGGGTGGCCCTGCAGGTAGCACCCCACATGCCCGGATGAATTCATTCCTGCCCTTGATGCAGCTCCTCTCATTTGATGATATCGGCTTCAACCGCTTGCAATGCCATTTTCGATTCACATGTATCTGGTAGATTTTGAGAGCCCTTCCCCATGTGTAGGGGGCATTTGGGTATATTTGTATCTCATGTACTACCATATTACTGTATAAGTCCTAACGATTATTCTAGGCATCACATGTATGTGGGATTCATCCTCTGATTTATCTGGCTCATGTTTCGGCCAGCACATGCTTCATTATTGCGTTCCGTGGTTTTCTGGGCACCTTACTCTTTGTACTTATTGTGTTTCGTGGTTTTCCGGGCGCCTTATTCTTTGTACTTTGTCTCGGCGGGCATAGGTATGCCTCCCTCACCGCCTTTAGCACAGGTACCACTTCATAAACTAGAGACTTGTTACACCTGTAAGTCTCATCTCCTCAGGGTCTAGTCCTTTAGCACATCAGACAACCTTGCATTTCTCTCTCTCACTTCCCTCTCGATATCTAATGATTGAGTTCTTACAATGTACTTCGGTCATACGATTTGCTCCTAACACTCGTACATTGGGGAGCAATCTGTTACACCATTTTTTGGTCATCTAACCTATTATTATTAGATGAACCCAAGTACACCATGTAAGACCAATTTTACCCTAAGTAAAATTGCTTTCACCATATACAATAACTCATTTGTTTATATTTCCTGGTCATATTTAACCCAAAATAAGGAAATTAATTAAATAAATCCTTATTTATTTAATTATTCCCTAAGAATAAGTTATTTTAATCATTATCTAAATAATATTCTTAGTTAAATTTGACTAAATCATCCATAAATAATTAAATAAACCATTATTTATTTAATTATATTCCCATCACTTCCCTAAAATGATAAATAAACCATTTATTTATTTATTATTTATAAATAAAGGAATTGACCCAAGTCAAAAACCCTTTTCCCTCCAACAAATATAATAAAATATTCCTAAAGGGTGCTTCTAGAATTCGATTAATAATATTTTATTCATGCACCAAGTTCTATACCACCCCAATATTTTGTTATAAATAGGGGGGTTTTCCCCATTCATTAGTCACCTTCATTACATTATATCACTCTAGATCTACTCTTGGTCACCATTTTCCATTTTTTTTTTGTGAACTCCCATTGAGTTCTATGTTTGTTGTTCTACACCCATAAGAGAGAGAAATGTTATATCTGAAACACTAAGGACTTTCAAGAACCCATCCCACTGAGGAGAACCGAAAGACACATTTATTGTTTTCCTCTCAGGTGCCCTATTCTTTAATATAATACAAAATTATTTTAAATACATTCTTCTTGTCTTTTCCATTGGATTTATGGAGCCATGTTATATTTTATCTGCTTAATGTCTTTTGTGCTTAGATATGAATTTGTGCAGCAAACTTAAAGATATTTTGCAGCCATAAACGATGTTAGGGCTATTTTTTATGCGTATCTAAAGTGATATTTTATGACGAAAGAATCATACTAACATAGAGAATGGGGTTTTTCTAAATAGACAATACCTTCAGCAATATCAAAATTATCAACCCCTCTCTTGGTGTCCTCGTCCTTCTTTTATAATGTGGAAGCCCTGCCAAACCCTAAACCATCTTGATGAATTAGCCTCATTCACATTAGTGGCTTCCAACATGGACTGCACTGTGCCTTTTGGAGATACATTGCACCTAGACAACACTATTTATTTGGTCATGTTGATTCAGTTAATTGTTCCAGCCTCATTCACACTTAAGTGTGTTTATGAAAGTAGCTCAGATTTAGCTTGTTTCACATTGAGCGTTGATTTATTTTGATGTTTAGGAGTCATTATTGGTCCTCATTTACAATTTTATTGATAAGCATAAAAGAAAAAACAAAATTTAATATTCCTATTAGCTTGGGCTAATTAGGAATATTATAGAAGTCTAGGAAAGTTTTTCAAGAGAGTGAAGTGCTTTATCATTCCAAGGATTGGATTGGAGACACCAGTCAAAAACATGTAAGAAACATTCAATGAAAATATATATAATATCATCACTAATGTAGGCATTCCCATACTCAGAGAAAAACTAACTAAATGTTCTGGTACATATATGACTTTAGCATTACATCAAAACTAGACACAGTATGGGTGTAACCATTTGTTATAAAGAGTTATATTGTATAATAAATACATAACTCCTCGTAGACTGAATGGTCGAAACTAGAACCAGGGTCTTGATTTCTGCTTCTTGAACTAGTACGAATCTATCCACGTGATTTATTGTGTCAAAGTCGAACATGGTGGAAACCACTTGATTACCGGTCAATGACGAAAACCGTTAACAAGTGTGAGAGAAACCACCAATAATGACAATGGCTCTCAAAGTACTTTGGCACAATATATGAAGTGTGAATGAATGATTTTTAGTTGAACACTCATAGCATCATTTGATTGAAGGTCATTGATGAAAACCTATCATCGAATGCAAGAAATCTGTCATTAGGGCATGCAGATTTGAAGGTATTGATGAGATTCTAAATCAACTTTCTATATAATGAGATGCTATTGATAGAAATTGATCGGTCAAAGGAAAACCTACGACACAAAACCATTAGGTCAAGTTTTGAATAAAATTTTTGCAAGGATTAAATCAGGGATGGTCAATGTGAATGGAGACAAATGTTTGCAATGAATGTTGAATTTGAAATTGAACTTTCTCTTGAAAACATAATGACATTGTAAATGGATTGGCAGAATTTGACTTAAAGATAATACCCAAAACCAGTTGAATAATTTCAATGAGGTTTGATTAACTGTAAGACAAAATGATTACCCGAGCCAGACACGAGTGTGACAAAGTGTCATGTTCAAGAGCAACATGATGCTTTTTAAAACAAGAATAAAAAATGGATTCATTTTCCCCCTTTTCGCCCCACCATTAGTGGAAAGTACCTCTTTATTTTTTTCAAGCTTGAGGAGGAAAAAAATTTCTTGTCTTGTAAGATCATCCTTCGGATGAGTCCATCTCAGTATTTTTAACGAACCTTAAGAAGGAGTGGTTCAGTCCTATTGTAATCGACAGGTCCTGCACTGTTTAGTTTTAACGAGTATAGCATAGGATTAAATCGATGTTTTTCAGTTTTAGGGAGTCATAAGAAAAAAATAAGTAAACTCTATAGTGTTATTTTCATAAATTTAGTCTCTCAAACCTAAAAAAAGATAAAATAATGTAAGAGAGAACTCTATTGATGATGCTTATTCAACGTATACCTTTTTCATAAATAGTCTAGTTCAGTCTCAAAAAGGGGTAAACTTATACTGAATAGATGAATATTCATATACTTTAACTAGTTCGAATAGTCAAGTGCTCGATGATCTTTTCATATTTATAGAGTCTGAAAATGGATTAAAATAGGACTCCAAGGTTTCATTCTTTTCGTATTTTTAAAAAGTGTGAAAAAGTGATAAAAGTCTACTCATTTTCAAACATAACCTGTTCCCTGCACAAAAACTCAAAAAAATACAATTATCTATTCTCAATCATGGAAAAACATTTAAAATTTAACTTCTAAAGGTGAAAATCAACAAAATAATATTATTTTATTCATTTAAACCTATAAAAAGAGGTCAAAACAAATCATTTTTACCTTTTGATTTTCAGAGTAGAGAAAAAGAGTTTTTTCCATAAACCTTTCGAAGCATATATTGGGAGAACCAGTCAGCCATTCCGAGAACCGTCAGTTCTAGGTATTCCACCTCATCATTATATTACTTTTCATCTGTTTATTTTTTCATTTTAAGCTTTTAGGTCATTTATAGGGGGAAACAAGGTTTTTAAATCCACCCTCGAGGGTGCATAGGTTTTCATGGCAAAACCTGCACACCCCGATGATTTATTAATAGAAAAAATCATCGGGCTGCCACGGTTCTTATACATAATCCGTGCAAAAAAACGCACTATGTATGCATAAAACCCATGCAAGAAATGTTGGGTTTTCAAAATTACATTTATATCCATAAAAAAAGGCTCAAATTCTCTCAACTAATTTTTAATGTTCCTCATTGATTGTATGCAGTCTAGAAATCATGTTGGAATGGAGAGAAAGGGAGCATGAGCTGCATGATAACAAAGCCATAGATGACCGAACAACACTCCACATGCTAAAGAATTGTGGTTTGTATAAATTCTAGGAAATTAAAGGAATGAAGGCACATGTGGAACTTATGACCTAATCAGTCAATTCTTGTGATGTTCGGGAGAAATGATTCATCATTGGGTATCACAAGATTGTGATTGAGCTAGAGGATATTTATTTCTTCATTGGATTACCCTGTAGAGGGAGAGACATCCCCTTGTTTGGGTCACGACTAGGGGGACTGACCACTGAATATTAAATGGCGCAATAATGTAGCAAGGATTCAGAGTTAAAGGATGGTCGCATTGATATCAAAACTATTAGCACCTAAATCTACCTCAAGATGAGGAAGGTAGGATCTAGGATAACATCATACCACACTTAACCTGGTAGCTAGCCCTACCAAGTCGGGAGAGGGCTCTCTCTTTGTTAATCTCAGAAAATATGGTCAATGAAAGCTTGAGATGAGAGATGTGATGACTGATTTTAGGCTAGGTATGTATACAAAGGTGTTTGATTGAATTTGATGATGTTTTGTTGGCTCAAATGTGAAAGGCAGATTTGGGCCTGGGGAATGAGGCTCAGTTTTGCAGAGATCTCCATGGGGCAACGTAGGCAAGTGATTTTGTACTTCAAATTGAGTGAGATGGAGAGGTTTTAGATAGATGAGGTGTTGAAAAGGACATGAAGAACTTAGGAATCCTTTTCAATCAGCTGAAAAAATAGATAACTAAGAAAACCCTAGGTAGAGCACTGCACTTTCAATGTATTCTACCTTTATCTTTGTTTGATTTAGTTAAGATGAAATAAAGAGAGATATGCCATACATAATACACATGTAGAATTAAAATTACAGAAGAAAACAAAATACCAAAGCAAGATTCCACATGAATCCCATAAAGCTGCAAACCACTGGTCTATTCCTTAGCCAAACTGCTGAAATGAGTATACAATAAGCTCCAAGCTTTCCCAAAAATCCAACCATGCTAATGACTGAAAAAAAATAAGATATAGGCAAAAAAAAACTCATCCTAGCCTCTAGGGGTCGATCTCATGAGTTTAGGAGCTGTTCCAACAAATTCTAAACTGAGAAACTAAAAAGTAGGCAGTGGAACAACTTGCCTCTAAAAACTAGGGAACTGATTCATTCAGTTTTAAACTATCTTTTCATGGATGAATCTACCTCTATGAGTGAAAATTCAGCATGATTACATCAAAATCCATCAATCCACATTAAATTACATCATATTTTTGACAATTATAAGGATAAAATTCAAACTGTCAAGAAACTAGGTGAAAAATAGAGTATTTTTGGTCAAACTGAGCAAATTTCCTCCAATGCGTCGCGTTGATTTCCCTATGCGTAGTGGCTTTTTGAAGCTTCTTTTGGAGGCCTTCCTGGTGTCAAAATTTTCTCCAAGTGGGATTTTTGGAAATTTCTACCTGTCTACCTTCTAGCACAAGTGGAATTTTTAAATTTGGCCTCCATTTGCCCCTCCAAAACGGAGTTCTCCCAAGACTGCTTCCTGTGTGTCAAAAAAGGGGCAGAAAGGTCATTTTGGGGTGTTTTTGACCTTTTTAGAAGCCCAAAACCTGTCAAAATTTCTTGGCCATTTGTGAGCATGCATATTTTTTCATGAAAAATATAAATATTCTGAGTTTTCCTCAAAAGGATACCTCCATCAAGATCGAGCGCCAGGTGGCGCGACGCATTAGGCAGAAAAGTCTTTTTTGAGTCAAAAATTCAAAAATTACAAAAGGTGTCCCAAATTTTTTGAAATTTGGGCTGAGTGTCCTCCATTAAGATTTATGTTGGGCCAAGGAAGCCTCAGCCAAGATCTGAAGTCTATCATGCTCTTTTCACCTCTTTGATACCTTCTTCAACTTGGCCTTCAAGTTCCTGATTCTTGCTTTGCACACCTGGTTTCTCGCCCAGTAATGGTGGGCCATGTGCCTCAACATGTTTTTCTATTTTTTGGCCTTCTCCAGCATCTTTTCCAAATGTAGATTTATCCTTTCGAGCCAAGATTCACGATCAACTTCAATTTCTTGTTCAAGTGGTGTCAACTTGGTTTTCCTCCTCTTGGCAGCTTGCCAGTTTTCTCGTATGTTTTGCAGCTCCATAATGGTTTGCTTATATTCTAGCTGCTTTTTTCTTTGCTCCAGATAGTTAATTATCCATTTAACTCTTTCTAGGTTGAGATATAGACCATGGATGTCCTCTTTATGATCCTAAATGATCTCTTTAAGCTTTGAGCTTTGTGAGCCCAAATCGGTGTCATCATCCTGAATAAGAATGAAATCTGTCTCCTGCCCTCCTAAAGGCTCCTCATCATGTAATGGCCACTTTCCCTTATCCTGTACCTGCTCTGCTGATGGAGGAAATGAGACCCCTTCCACCCCAGGTGGAGATAATACTCGCTTTGCTGCTGCAAAAAACCTTCTAGCGCCCTTTTGGTAGGTGACAAATACTGGCACACTAGCAGTTTGTGTCTCATGAAGCTCCTGCTGATGTGAAGGCCCACCTGTCTCATGAAAAGCTGCTATAGGTACTTGAGGAGTGGTGAAGACCTCATGTGAAATGAAATCCTCCCATGAGATGTTCTGTAAACCAAGATGATGCATGACCACAATCTTGATTAGTGCAAAATGATATATGTTGTTATAGTGCTGCTGGGTAGTCTTCTTGTGCACTAAGGTGGTCATCTTCTCAATGTTCTGGCAAATAAAGTAGGGTAGATTCATCATTCTCACCCTATTAAAGTGCATCAACAATCTGATGTGATAAGCATATAGGCGAGAAAACCGGCCCTCACAGCTGAAATATTTAACTATGAGTTTCATCAAGGGAGCATATGAGTCTTTCAGATACCGGAAAGGAAAAACTCTGCTGAGATGTCTCTGTAACCAGCCTTGATGTAAGGCTCATACTGTTCTTTGTCAATCTGCTGCCTTTTTTTCCATTGCTCACTGACACTTGGAATGCCAGTTGCTAGAGAAATGGACTCTGGTGTCAAGGTAAATATCACACCTGCTAGAGTGACTTGGCCATTATGAAGATGGAGCACAAACAACCTAGGCAACTCATGATGGTATTGACCTCTTTTTACCATCTCACAGAACTGATAACATGATTGGTATTGAAAGCATGTGATAGCAAGAGGGCAGGCCTGCAGCTCGGCAAGTGAAGTAGGCTCCTCTCGTATATGTTTACCACCCTTGTGAGGTCTCCTTGGTGCATGCATTTATGTAGGAGAATCACTGTGTGTCTCCTCATCTCGGTCATAGGAGGGATCAGACTCCATGTTTGCTAATGTGTGAGTTTTCTTGATGAGTATAAAGAGATTTATGGTGTTTTTAGTTTTCTGCTACCAAGGATGAGAATGTATGAGGGATTGTGGAGGGAAAGGGTATGAGGGGTTTTGGGAATGATATGGAAAAGTTTTTTTTTTGGAGAATAGGGGGTTTAGGGAATAGTACGTAAGCTTAGGGAAAACAATTAGGGTTTAGGATTTGTAACTAGGGTTTGGGATAGTGGGACTTAGGGATATGGGAATTAGGGAATGAGTGGATGAAAGTGAAAAATGAATGGAGTCGTCAAAGAGTGAGGGAGTGATGGAGTGGACTTGGTAGCAAAAACACAAATGCAAACCCTAGGCAATTGTTTTTGAGCCAAAGTTGCAAAGAGGTAGGGTTTGAGTTTTATCACACTAAACCACCATAAATTTTAAGAAAAAAAATTTCACTAGCAATGGAAGGAATTTTGACTTACTTGCACACCATGGGATTGAGCAAATTTGGAAATTTGAGGGAGTTTATGGTGAAATCGGGCTTGCAGCTCTATGCGTTGTGCCACAAACCCAACATGCCGCACCTTCTATATGTGTCGCACTAGTGTAATTTTTACACTATGGAGGGCAGCCCAATGTGTCGTGCCTTCCCTATGTGCTGTGCCACAAACCCAACGCGTCGCGCCCTTGAACTTGCACAATTTTTCTTCAAACTTGCTCCCTTTCTCCAACATGAATTTCTCTTGCTCAATTTTTCTCCTTTGAATGCAAATGAGCTCTTTGAACATGACCAATGAGTTTATATACAAGAGCTTTTGATTTTTCACTCATAAAACCCACTTTTATAATATTTACATTGTAACTTACTTTTTCAACTCTGTTTTTGGGAAGTTTACTTCATTTTTACCTTTGATGAACTGAATGATTTGATTTTTTGGTTTTCCTTGTAGGGGATGGAGTTTCTGAAGCTTGGTAAGGTGACCAGTGTTGCCACTGAAGTTGCTTACATAGGAAAAATTGAAATTACATCAAATTTTATACATGAAAACATAGAATACTCTATTTTTCCTCAAAACAGGGTTTTGAGGAAAAATAAGTCTCTGAGCATGTGATTATGGAATTTATTGGTACTGAAACTTTATTCGATCACCTCATGCGCCTGTTGACTATTATTGAACATTTTGAAGACCTTTTTGACAAAACCCTAGACCTAATAAAGCGGAAACTCTAAAAATGACTCTTGCAGATGATCTAGATGAATGGAAATGTGCCAGTAGGTAAAGGGCATGACGGAAAATGTACAACAAGCCACTACCTTCAGATGATCCATGATCCTAATGGAATGCAGTTGACTGAGTGAGAAACCTAACATGCAATGCAACAAGAGAATTTGATCACTAACGGAGGGATGAAGATACCGACACTAACATTGGCTCCAATGGTGATGGTAGCTCCTTGGAGGTGCCAAGAACTACAGATCTCTGTGAAAGCAGGAAGTGCCTTCGTCCATTGGGCTATGGAGTCAATAACTTCAACAAACTAAAACCAAACTCTTGACTCCATTTTAGGACTGAAATCTGACTCAAAACTAAGACTGAAAACTAAAGAAAAATTGACAGACTAGAAAAGATGCTCATAATTGAACTTATTCATCAAAACCTACTCTAATTTTTCTAATTCACCGCCAGATCAAGTGAAATGGAACAACCAATGCAACCATGTAAGAATCCTGGCTGCTACTCCCATGGAAACTTGGAATCAAATTGAATCTTGATAAACCTGAAAAGCATGAGTTGACTGGATGACCTCAAGAATTCTCCAAAAGGGTCTTCATAAGAATAGCTATTGATTTCCATTAATGCATTACTGCTCTACTCCAGGTAATCTTCATACCTTGATCTTAAAATTTTCCTAACCTCTGAGTTGTCTCTCTCTGATGACTGCAGCAGGCTGTCAAAAAGATCTTGAAATTCGTGAATAATCAGACTCTCTTGATGATCCCCAAAAAAACAAAAATCTTCTTCATTAGTCTCCTCATATGACTGCAAATCTTGATACGGGCTTTGTAATGAAACATTTGTTGAACAAGACAATGAAGTTGGCTATCGAATAAAGTTATGGTTAACGCTCTTTTCTGGCACATGGTCAGCAAATGGAGAAGGAATTTTACAACAAATATCATTTAACAGATCAGCCATAGGATCATAAAAAACTTGAAAAGACTGCTACGACGTATCCATTAGAACTGTATGACATTCTACAGGCTGTTCATCCTTTTCTTTTGAGATATTATGAAAATTCTGCTTCATGAACTAAAATTCTTCAAAACATAAGGGTACAGAATCCTCTTCCATCATTAGATCATATGTTTCAGCTTCCAAGCCTTCATCTGTAATCTGACCTTCAATTGCGTTTGGTGGCTGCAAATCTGGAGCTAGGGAGGATTTTATATCGCAAATGATTTCATCAGTCGTTTCAGGGGAATATTTCTCATTGACGAGCCCAGGAATTTCACTATTTGTCTCATCCTCAACATTAGAACTGAGAGATTGCTGATTTCTAATTGCATGAAAGTTATCTTTGATGAACTAAATTGAAGCGAAACAAAGAGGAAAAGATCCTTCACTTACTTCCCAATTTTCTAGACTTTCCTCATCACTGTCCTGGATGATATGCATTGGATGATTATTGTTTTCAAGCTGTTGAAACGGAACTTCCTCCCACAAATCAACAGTTGATTGTGCTGCGAGACTAGCTTGTGTTTGGAAAAAATCATCATCATCGTATTGATCGAATTTTTGCAAATCATCAACATAAAACATATCATCAAGAATACAAGTCATATCAAAAGATTTCTCATCTCCGAGATGTTCTAAAACACAGTCATTATTAGATAGATGAGAACTAGGATAAGAAAGAACATATTTCAGATTAACCACTTGTTCTTGAACATCATATTCATCCCTTGCAGTGATTTTTCACATCACTTTTTCCACTTCCCTTACTAAAAGGTCAAGCTTTACCTATGAAGGTGTCAGGTTCTCTGCAACATTCTTATTTTCTTCTTCCTTCAGATTTACTCTTCTGATCAACAGATTAGCTTCTACATCTACTGCACTGTTCTGTATCTCTTCAAGTGTTGCTAAGTTCCTTTCTCTCAGCTGAAACCCCATTTCTGGATCAAAAGCGCCCGGGTAATGTAAGAGAGCTGAGCCAGGAGGAGGTCTTATATCGGCAGGTATCGAATAATAGACTCAATTGAACCTGGCAGAAAACTATTGGACTGTCTCCCCTAACTATCTTTTCAGCTGGGCATACTCTTCTAAAATCAGGAAAGGGTTTTGTTTTACCACCCATCTGTTGAGGAAGACTTTGACGAACTACTGGAAATCTAAGATGCTTGCATCAGACATGGTTTTGAACCAACTCTTGACTTTTCCTTGCAAATAAAGAGCAAAAAGCTTAATACTAACATCTTCTTTATCAAATTCAAAAAGGTCTAGGAAATTCTCAACCTTTTGCACATGTTGCTCAGCATTGATGTTGTCACATTCACCATCAAACCTCGGAAAATAAAGGTAATAATTTGCAGGGAAAGCATGGAGTATAAGAGGTAAGATGAGAGGTTTATATCTATCGGGGACTATGGAAGGTCTAGGAGTATATACAGGAGCTACAGGATTAGTCTTGGTCTCTTTAGGCTCATCAATCTGAAGATGTTCATCATAGGGTTTAGGAAAAGGGTGGAGGTCGAGATCAAAGGAAAAATCAGTGTTTACACTTTTTGGATAATTTGAATGAAGATTTCGATCACCTTTATCATACAGCAAATTCTGTAAGACTTTCAAGACAACTTCAAGAAAATAAAATAAGTAATTTACAAGAAAGCAGATTAGATCTTGAATACCATTCCACTTTGAATACTTGAACTTTGTGTAAGATCCTTCCATTTTTCTGTGAGAAGAGTTGGTCCTCCAGTGGAGTCTTTACATTAAGTTGGAGTCACCAGGTGAAAAATTCAGCCTTCATATGCATCTGATTGTTGTTCACCATCAACATTCAGATATAATACTCTATCATTATTTACCATGGAAAATATTACTGGGGTAATTCATCCTTTATGCTAAAAACGTCCCCAGTATGGTCGCCACTATGTTAGCACCTAAATCTACCTTAGGCTGAGAAAGGTAGGATCTAGGATAACATCATACCACGCTTAACCTGGTAGCTAGCCCTACCAGGTTGGGAGAGGGCTCTCTCCTTGTCAATCTCAGAAAAGATGGCCAATGAAAGCTTGAGATGACTGATGTGATCACTGATTTTAGGCTAGGTATGTATACAAAGGTGTTTGATTGAATTTGATGATGTTTTTTTGGCTCAAATGTGAAAGGCAGATTTGGGCCTGGGGAATGAGGCTCAGTTTTGCAGAGATCTCTATGGGGAAAGGTAGGCAAGTGATTTGGTACTTCAAATTGAGTGATATGGAGAGGTTTTAGACAGATGAGGTGTTGAAAAGGGCATGAAGAACTCAGGGATCCTTTTCAATCAGCTGAAAACATAGATAACTAAGCAAACCCTAGGTAGAGCACTGCACTTTCAATGTATTCTACCTTTATCTTTGTCTGATTTAGTTAAGATGAAATAAAGAGAGATATGGCATACATAAAACACATGTGGACTCACAATTACAGAATAAAACACAATACCAAATCAAGATTCCACATGAATACCATAAAGTGTTGCAAACCACTGGTCTATTCCTTAGCCAAACTGCTGAAATGAGTATACAATAAGCTCCAAGCTTTCCCAAAAATCCAACCATGCTAATGACTGAAAAAAAATCAGATATAGGAAAACAACAACTCATCCTAGCCTCTAGGGGTTGAGCTCATGAGTTTAGGAGCTGTTCCAACAAATTCTAAACTGAGAAACTAAAAAGTAGGCAGTGGAACAACTTTCCTCTAAAAACTAGGGAACTGATTCATTCAATTGTAAAATACCTTTTCATGGATGAATCTACCTCTATGAGTGAAAATTCAGCATAATTACATCAAAATCCATCAATTCACATTAAATTACATCATAAGTTTTACAATTAGAAGGAGAAAGGTCAAACTGTCAAGAAACTAGGTGAGAAACAGAGTATTTCTGGTCAAATTGAGCAAATTTCCTCCAATGCGCCGCGCTAATTTCCCTATGCATAGTGCCTTTTTGTAGTTTCTTTTGGAGGCCTTCCCGGTGTCTAAATTTTCTCCAAGTGGGCTTTTTGGAAAGGTCTGCCTGTCTAATTTCCCACACAAGTGGAATTTTTAAATTTTTCCTCCATTTACCCCTCCAAACCTGAGTTCTCCCAAGACTGCTTCTTGTGTGTGAAAAAAGGGCAGAAAGGTCATTTTGGGGTGTTTTTAACCTTTTTAGAAGCCCAAAACTTGTCAAAATTTCTTGGCCATTTGTGAGAATGCATATTTTTTCATGGAAAATCCAAATATGCTGATTTTTCCTCAAAAGGATGCCTCCATCAAAAGCGAGCGCTAGGTGGCGCGGCGCATTGGGCAGAAAAGTCTGTTTTTTGAGCCAAAAATTCAAAAATTACAAAAAGTGTCCCAAATTTTTTGAAATTTGGGCTGAGTGTCCTCTCTTAAGAGCTGTGTTGGGCCAAGGAAGCCTCAACCAAGATCTAAAGTCTATCATGCTCTTTTCGCCTCTTTGATACCTTCTTCAACTTGGCCTTCAAGTTCCTAATTCTTGCTTTGCACACCTGGTTTCTTGCCCAGTAATGGTGGGACATGTGCCTCAACATGTTTTTCTCTTTTCTAGCCTTCTCCACATATTTTCCAAATTTATTTTTATCCTTTCGAGCCAAGATTCACGATCAGCTTCAATTTCTTGTTCAAGTGGTGTCAACTTGGTTTTCCTCCTCTTAGCAGCTTGCCGATTTTCTCGTATGTTTTGCAGCTCCATAATGGTTTGCTGATCTTATAGTTGCTTGTTTCTTTGCTCTAGATATTTAATTACCCATTTATCTCTTTCTAGATTGAGAGACAAACCATGGATGTCCTCTTTCTGCTCTTGAATGATCTCTTTAAGTTTTGAGCTTTGTGAGCCCAAATCAGTGTCATCATCCTGAATAAGAATGAAATCTGTCTCCTGCCCTCCTGAAGGGTCCTCATCATGTAATGGCTGCTTGCCCTTGTCCTGTACCTATTCTTCTGATGGAGGAAATGAGACCCCTTCCACCCTGGGTGGAGATAATACTCTCTTTTCTGCTACAAACAACCTTCTAGCGCCCTTTTGGTAGGTGACAAACACTGGCACACTAGTAGTTTGTGTCTCATGAAGCTCCTGCTGATGTGAAGGCCCACATGTCTCATGAAAATATGCTGGAGGTACTTGAGGAGCAGTGAAGACCTCATGTGAAATGAAATCCTCCCACGAGATGTTCTGTAAACCAAGATGATGCATGACCACAATCTTGATTAGTGAAAAATGATATATGCTATTATACTGCTGCTGGGTAGTCTTCTTGTGCACTAAGGTGGTCATATTCTCAATGTTCCGGAAAATAAAGTAGGGGAGATCCATCATTATCAGCCTAGTAAAGTGCATCAACAATCTGAAGTGATAAGCATATAGGCGAGAAAACCAGCCCTCACAGCTGAAATACTTAATTATGAGTTTCATCAAGGGATCATATGAGTCTTTCAGATACCGGAAAGGAAAAAATCTACTGAGATGTCTCTGATAACCAACCTTGATGTAAGGCTCATACTGTTCTTTGTCAATCTGCTACCTTTTTTTCCACTGCTCACCGACACTTGGAATGCCGGCTGCTAGATAAATGGACTCCGGTGTCAAGGTAAATGTCACACCTGCTAGAGTGACTTGGCCATTTTGAAGATGGAGCACAAACAACCTGGCCAACTCATGATGGTATTTAACTCTCTCTACCATCTCACAGAACTGATAACGGGATTGGTATTGAAAGCATGTGATAGCAAGAGGGCAGGCCTGTAGCTCGACAAGTGAAGTAGGCTCCTCTCGTATATGTTTACCACCCTTGTGAGGCCTCCTTGGTGCATGCATTTCTATAGGAGAATCACTGTGTGTCTCCTCATCTTGGTCATAGGAGGAATCAAACTCCATGTTTGCTAATGTGTGATTTTTCTTGATGAGTATAAAGAGATTTATGGTGTTTTTAGTTTTCTGCTACCAAGGATGAGAATGTATGAGGGATTGTGGAGGGAAAGGGTATGAGGGTTTTTGGGAATGATATGGACAAGTTTTCTTTTTGGGAATAGGGGGTTTAGGGAATAGTACGTAAGATTAGGGATAGAAATTAAGGTTTAGGATTTGTAACTAGGGTTTGGGATAGTGGGAGTTAGGGATATGGGAATTAGGGAATTTTTGGAATATGGGAATTAGGGAATGAGTGGATGAAAGTGAAAAATGAATGGAGGAGTCAAGGAGTGAGGGAGTGATGGAGTGGACTTGGTAGCAAAAACACAAATGAAAACCCTAGGCAATTTTTTTTGAGCCAAAATTGCAAATAGGTAGGGTTTTAGTTTTATCACACTAAACCACCGTAAATTTTAAGAAAAAAAATTTCACTAGCAATGGAAGGAATTTTGACTTACTTGAACACCATGAGATTGAGCAAATTTGGAAATTTGAGGGAGTTTATGGTGAAATCGGGCTTACAACTCTATGCGCTATTCCACAAACCCAACGCTCCGTGCCTTCTATATACGTCACGCCAGTGTATTTTTTACACTGTGGAGGGCAGCCCAATGCACCGCGCCTTCTCTATGTGTCCCACCACAAACCCAACGCGTCGCGCTGTTGAACTTGCACAGTTTTGCTTCAAATTTGCTCCCTTTCTCCAAAACAACTTTCTCTTGCTCAATGTTTCTCATTTGAATGAAAATGAGCTCTTTGAACATGACCAATGAGTTTATATACAAGAGCTTTTGATTTTTCACTCATAAAACCCACTTTTATAATGTTTGCATTGTAACTTACTTTTTCAACTCTGTTTTTGGGTAGTTTACTTCATTTTTACCTTTGATGAACTGAATGATTTGATTTTTTGGTTTTCCTTGCAGGGGATGGAGTTTCTAAAGCTTGGTAAGGTGACCAGGGTTTCCATTGAAGTTGCTTACATAGGAAAAACTGAAATTACGTCAAATTTTATACATGAAAGCATAGAATACTCTATTTTTCCTCAAAACAAGGTTTTGAGGAAAAATAAGTCTATGAGCATGTGATTATGTAATTTATTGGTACTGAAACTTTATTTGATTACCTCATGTGCCTGCTCACTATTATTGAACATTTTGAAGACCTTTTTGACAAAACCCTAGACCTAATAAAGCAGAAACTCTGAAAATGACTCTTGCAGATGATCTAGATGAATGGAAATGTGCCATTAGGTAAAAGGCATGAGGGAAAATGTACAAAAAGCCACTACCATAAGATGATCCATGATCCTAATGGAATGCAGCTGACTGAGCGAGACATCTAACATGTAATGCAACAAGAGAATTCGATCACTGACAGAGGGATGAAGATACCGACACTAACAAAAACCATTGTACGACTAGACCTAAATATCATTGAATTTATATTTACTCGGTTGTGTGATAGTGAAGCTCCACATGCAGCTACCAAAGCACAAATGCAAACTGTAGTTGAGTGTTTCTGGGGAACAAATCTCAACTGGTGCGAAGGAGTGTTGGTTAACATGAAAGGAAAACTTACGAGAGCGAAGAATGGGAAGTTGGAAAAACTTCAGCTATGGAACCATTCTTATGTATTTCGCTTTGGAGAGGATTACACTCCTGGCACCTCAGCAGTCACCAGTGGCTCCGATGGGACCTAGGGAACCACATATGTTGTGAGGGGTGTCATTGATGGCTCGCCATGGTGGCAATGGAGGTCCTGTGGTTCGATATACCCCTTAGTTATTTATATGGATTAGGAGCCAAATCTTCATGATTGAGGATTTTCCTTACACATGAGTAGATTTCAGGAGTGACCCTGACACCTCACTCCCACCGGGAAAAAGTGTGATGAATCACGTAAAATATCTCATTTTGAAGTTTTTGTGTTATCTAATTTTTATTTATTTTTTATCATCCAATACTGATAAAAATATTAAAATGCAGATGTTGGCCCAACATGACCAGCAGCGCTTCGTAAATTTGACAGGTGAAATGCACAGTCAATAGCAGTAGGCCCACCATAGATCAATGCAGTAGAGGCCCTTGTAGAGCTAGAGCACAACCTAGAGAGGCTGACTATTGAAATCTCAGGGACAGGGATGGATGTTATACCTCTCAGGCTCCAGAGACATGTGACTTGGATTCCATGCCATTCAGGAGATATCTACGCAGGGTGGCATGTGCCATAGTCTGCTACCATGATCATCATCATGGATAACTAATGGTCGATCTATATTGGAATTTTGTATTTTGTATCCGTATCTTTAGATCATAATGTGTTTGAAACCTATGATCACAGACGATGTAATATTTTTTTGCACACAACTATTTTAACCTAATGATATTACTACTTTCAATCCTTGTTGTATCCTGTTCAATATGGATCAAATATTGTTTCGTTTTAATTTTAATGCTGCAAATGTCTATTTAAAAATTGATTAGCTAATGCATCATCCAATGTGTTTAAATTTCTTGAAATGTGTTGATATTCAATGTAATCAAATTGTATTTCCAAGAGACGAACCTTTAAAAACATTCTTAACAAAGACAAATTTCTGATAACATAAACATCGTTTAAATGTAATACAATGAGTTGCAAATCTAACCTAACAATCAAACTTTGAATGAAAAATGCAATGGAATCGGATAATATCTCAATTATTGAGCTATATTCTGCAATATTGTTCGTTTTTTGACCGAGGCAAATCCCATGAATAGGGACTAACTCATCGGTAGGCGAATAGATGACCCAAGAAGCGGAAGAAATGTTTCATGTACTACAACACATGCCATCATCAAGACCAATGTAAGACTGAAGAAACATCGATATCTGTAGTATCAAGAGTAATCAATGTAGATTTTAACCCTGTATAGAAATTCTCTGCAAACGAATCTTAAAAACAGAAAATAAACAATAGCAAGAGCATAAAACATAAAAGAGATATACACAGAGATTTTCCCTTGCATCCCAAATTGGGATGACCAGCTTGATTTTTCACTATATTCCTTTTAGTGTTACAACACATATATATACATGCCGAAGCATACATAAACCCCAATCCATTAACCTTGGATTAGAACATAACTGTAGTTCCCTTGACTGGATCTACAAAATACCAGGGGCCGAAAACCATCATGCCCCAAAACCATGTGCAAACCCATGCACAAAACCATGGGTGGGTCCACCCACCATAAAATAAGTCCCAAAATATAACACATACCCAAAAATCAATATAAGCAACAAAAGTAGCAAAAAATCATCAAGAAAAATAACTAATGTAAGGCATAATTTTCTAATCTAAGGCACACAGTTCAAAAATGTAACTAATGTACAAAGAGGACCTTCACACGAAGAATCATGCATAATATCTCTTGAGATAAAGGCCATTTCTGGGTTTATCTAAAGAGTAAACATCATAATAAATTAACTCATAGGCTCCTTTTTCACACACATTCTTAACAATATAAGGACCATGCCACATTGGTTCAAATTTACCAGCACCTAGTTTTTCGTAAGCTTGATCATATACTAAAACTAGGTCACCTTCTGAATAGATACAAGGGTTAACACTTTGATCATACTGAGCCTTAACACATTTTTTATGAGCTTCGGTAGCTAATGCAACAGTATGACATGTTTGATCTAACTATGCTAGGTATAAGAAGCATTTCTCCTCTTCAAAGGTAGCTGGTAACAATTCGATGGATAATTTTACTGACAAGATTTCACATTAAATGGGCGACACAACTTCCAAACCATAAATGAGCTGAAAAGGAGTGAACCATGTGGATTTTTTTTGCAGAGCTACAGTATTCCCATAATGTAGAAAAATTCATGGCATGCCAATCTTTTTTATGAGTTTCGACAATCAATTTAATCATGTTGGTTAAAACCTTGTTGACAACCTCAACTTTTCCATTGGACTGTGGCTAATATGGTGTATAATTATCGTGGTGTAAGCCAAGTTGAGCAGAAAGTTCGGTCATAATAATGTTTTGAAAGTGGCTACCATGGTCCGTAACGATATCTTGAGGGACACGAAACTTAGCAATCACATGATTGAATATTCAAATTGCTGCATTTTTCCTTGAACCGCAAATGTAGGCATCCTGTCAACCCATTTGGTAAAGTAATCTATAGCGAGAATAATATACCCATGCCCCCCGGCTGAGTGAGGGTTACATGTGATGGAATAGATGCCCCATTTGGAGAAATAACCAACAACAATGATTGGGTGAAGAGGAACTAGAGGTGCCCACATCTTTTGATAAAAAATATGGCAATTGTGGCATTTTCTAACCGCAAGAATACAAAATTTGAATAGTGACGGCCAGAAATATCTAGTGCGTAATATATTTTGGGCTGTGGAAAACCCAAACATATGACCACCACACACTCCAGAATGGTATTCATTTAAGACCCTTTCATCTTCTTCGTGAGTTATACAACGTCAAAAAACAAAATCGACATGACGACGATAAATATTGTCACCCACAATATTGTATTGTTGAGATTGGTATCATATTCTACGTCGATAAGATCATGAAATTTATGTCTGAAAGGTTTGGGTTTGAATATATATAATGATATCTCCATACGAAGGATCTAATATACTAATTATAAATAGAAATTCATCAGCAAGATGGTCTTCTACCACCATTTCAGATTCAATATAGGGAAATCACACATAAGTTCAGCAAAAACCAATGATTTCTTAGACTTGGATTTCTCAAACTCCAAATAAAACTTGTGTAGGATAATGCTCCATTGGGAGTATTTGCCCCTGAGCAATTGTTTTGTCAAGATTTACATCATTGGGTTGCAATTAGATATCACAGTGCTTTTGCATAACAATATGTAATGACAGAATCATTGGATAGCTTGAACAACTGCCAAGGACAATTTCTCCACATACAAATACTTGATCTCTGTCAAGGTTAGATTTTGACTTAGGTAATAAATCACATGTTCATTTTTGAAGTCATCCTCTTGAACTTAAACCATTCCAATCATGGAATCAAACACAGCTAAATACAAAAAGTAATCTTGGTGATAATCAGGCGAATGCAACAATGGTGCACGGGTCAACCCGTGTTTGAGTGCATCAAAATCTTTATCAGTAAGCTCTTTCGAGATGAATGGAACATCATGTTTTAATAACCGAGTGAAAACTTTAGTTAACTTTGCATAGTTTGGGATAAAAGGATGCAGAAAGTTTACTTTCCCTTGCAAACTCTCGAGTTGGTGAAGAGTGGAAGGAGGAGGTAAATTGAAAATGGCCTCAACCTTCAACATGTCGACATGAATGCCTTCTTTTGAAATAATGAACCCAAGTAAACTTCCTGATTTTACACAATATACAAATTTGTGGGGATTCAAATGAATTTTGTAACACTTATATCTCATAAATATGGTGTTAGTCATCAGTAATTTTTACTATATGTAGATGACTAAATATTGGTTCTAGATTTCTAAAAACAAAATTCCCTGAATATTGTGAGTTTTAGAAATCTCATTGCCTTCATTATCCTTAAAAAAAAAAAAATCACAGTTTTAACATTTTTCCATTCCATGGTCACCGTACCACTCCTAAAGGACTCCTTATGGGCTTGTACCACTCATCTCCATCCTTTTTACCCACTTATGACCTCATTACTTTGTTTTTCCCTTGCCCATAAAACTACATTACATCTAGGGTTACCTTTAGCCTAACTCATTCCCATGATTAACCAAGTTCCTCAAGCATTGATGGTATCAAAACTATCTTTGTAGGCTCTTTAGATAAGTCAAGTACATTGGATTTTGGATCTTCAATACACCACTTTGTCAATACTCTGTTTTCACACTTGAAGACCCCAAACCAAATTTCAGTCAAAGACCAGGTCAAAGAATCCTCCCACTACGTCAATTAGGGTTTGTACATGGTTAAAGGTCATCATTAGGTGTTTAAGGCACTACTTTTCCTTTTCTAGAAAGTTTCCAAAGAAGTTTGTCTTATCAAATCATAAACTATAACTAAAGAAAGGGAAAAAAGTGGGCCTTGAAAGGAGAACTAGGATTTTGAGCTGAATATCCCACTTAAATGTCAAAACACTCACCACTTGCAGCAAATAACCTGGAGGAGACACACAAAACCAAAACAGGAAGAAAATTCTTTCAGAGATTATTGATGAAAAAGGGAAAAAGGTGAGGTGAACTGGACAGAAATGAATGAACTTGAAAGGGCTATAGAGAACTTAGAGACAACATTGATGATTGTCTTGAAATCACTCCAAACATCTCAGGTTTTGGGAAAATGTCTAGAAAATTTGAAACCATGAGTTGAACTACATAATGATAGCAAAGAAAGGATTGTGAAAGTGCTGCTGGGTGCCAACATCCCAAAGTTTGCTAAGGTGAAAAGGAGCTGCCCTCCATACACCTCCTATAAAGGAGTTGCCCTCCCCAAGTGGAGCCAGTGTTAGTCATCGTCAATTTTTACTATCTATAGATGACTAAATATTGATTCTATATTTCTAAAAAAAAAATTCCCTAAATATTGTGATTTTTATAAATCTCACTGCCTTCATTATCCTTATAGAATATTTTTCACTATTATACCATTTTTCCATTCCATGTTCACCCTACCACTCCTAAAGGACTCTGTATGGGCTTGTGCCAGTCATCTCCATCCTTTTTATCCACTTATTACCTCATTACTCTGTTTTTCCCTTGCCCATAAATCTACTTTACATCTAGGGTTACCTATAACCTAACTCATTCCCATTATTAACCAGGTTCCTCAAGCATTGATGGTCTCAAAACTATCTCTGTAGGCTATTTAGATAAATCAACTACATTGGATTTTGGATCTCAATACACCACTTTGTCAATACTCTGTTTTTACACTTGAAGACCCCAAACCAAATTTCAGTCAAATACCAGGTCAAAGAATCCTCCCACTAGGTCAATTAGGGTTTGTACATGATTATAGGTCATCATTAGGTGTTTATGGCACTACTTTTCTTTTGCTAGAAAGTTTCCAAAGAATATTTTATTATCAAATCATAAACTCTAAGTAAAAAAACGGAAACAAATGGGTCTTGAAAGGAGAACTGGGATTTTGAGATGAATGGCCCACTTAATTGTCAAAACACTGACCACTTGTAGCAAATAACCTAGAGGAGACACACAAAGCCAAAACAGGAAGAAAAGTCTTCCAGAGATTATTGACGAAAAAAGGGAAAAATGTGAGGTGAACTGGAGAGAAATGAATGAACTTGAAATGGTTATAGAGAACTTAGAAGACAACACTGATGATTGTCTTGAAAGCACTCCAAACATCTCATGTTTTGGGAAAGTGTCCAGAGAAGGTGAAACCATGAGCTGAAATACATAATGATAGCAAAGAAAGGATTGTGAAAGTGCTGCTAGGTGCCAACATCCCAAATTTTGACAAGGTGAATGTCTCATTTCCTCAAAGGGAAAAGGTATAAAGAATATCAATAGGAAAAGGCAAATTCAAGGTTTTCAGTCACCTGCCAAGTAAAAGATGATTTGAGTTTCAAGGTAGGAAAAAAAGGGGTTTCGAAGATGCTTCCTTGTGTTTGAGTTCCTAAGTCCATCAAAGGTGAATTTAGCATGATTCAAAGCCCAAAAGGAGGAGCTACTTCAATGTTTTCATGACACCTGCTAAGTGAAGGTGTTCAAGGACATTAATAATCCAAAGAGAGTCAAATTTATGACTCAAGCAAAACCTATAGAACAAATATGTAAAGAGTATCAGTAAGAAAGGTAAGCTCAATGTTTTCAATCATCTTCATATCAGAAGTGTCAAAAAGTTAAAATGGGAAGCCAAACTCCATGATGAAAGCAACAAAGTTTTGAAGATGTCATTATGCACTCATCACAAAATTTTCAAATTAAACTTTTATGCCTCAAGGAGAAATGGGGAAAGTCAAAATCATCATTTCAGTAGCATGCGTACAAATAGTGTAAAGGTTCAGTGAGAAAGGGTAAGAAAGAAAAGTTTATTGTTGTGATGAAAAACACAAAAAGTTTTGAAGATACTACTGTGTGCAGCCCTCCAAAAAAACATCAAATGAACATATCAAGCCTCCAGGATGAAAAGAGAGTCAAATTATCATTTCAGTCACCTACAAAGCAGTAGCTGTCAAAAGATGAAAAACATAATATTGAGTTCTAAGGAGGAAGAAAATATGATTTTAAGGTTTCTCTTATGTCAAAATAAATATGTCAAGTTTTCAAGATCAAAGAAAAAACAAGTTTCACAACTCCAGCAACCTACAAACAAAAAGTCAAGAAATATCAGTGAGAAAGGAAAAATTAAGTGTCTTTGAAAACATTAGAGAATGGGTTTGTAAAGCTAAATTGAAATCCTTAAGTCCATAAAAGGTCATCTCAACACTTCAATTACTCATTGTTCACTTGCAAATTTATTATAGGATTCAGGGGAGGAAATTGTGAGTTTTTCCGGTAAAAAATTGACTAAGTGTTGTGGCGTTGTGCGTTCAGTAGGGAGTTGTGCACTTAGAGTCGGGCGTTGTGCCCCTACCATTTTCTCCCATGCATTTTATTAAGGCACTACGTGCTTGGAGCATGGCACTGCACGCTTGCCCGATTTTTCCCAACAGGCCCGATAAAAGAACCTTAGTGTTGCGCGCCTGGAACAAGGTGTTGCGCCTTTGCTCGAACCGACCCACCATTTTCCTGGGTCCTATGTGCTTTGCCAAGAGGGCCTCCTGCACCCTACAAACACTCAACTCAACTCAAAATCTCTTCAATCTACCACCAAGGTTTTTTCAAGCAATGCTAAATGGTAAGTGGATGACTTACCTCCCTCAAAGCATTTTGATGGTTTGCAATTGAAAGGATTTGAAACCCAAAAGAAGGAAACCTAATTTTCATGCTTGACATCACTATTTAAAACATTTCTTCATCTGCATGCTAAGAAGACCAGTGATAAACAGAGAGTTACATTATTGGAGGTTATCCACTCACCTAAGGTTGTGCCTACAATCACTCCATTCACTAAATCAGTCCCCTACATTACAAAAAGATTGAAAAATTCATTGCCTTCCTTCATATCCATTTTCCATCAGTGCAAGGTCTTTCAACACAGAGTTTGAACAATCAAGAGAGTGTGGTCCTTGAGTTTTTCCTTTCACTCACATTCATATATGTTTACCCTCTCTCTCTCATCTCATTCACTTGCAGAACTGACTCTTTCATCACCATCCCTTAAACTCATTTCCATTTACAGTGTTAGGGTTTAAAAGGCAGAGTGGTCAAGATTTCAGACATAGAGGGCAGTGGTAGTGAAGGAGAAGGCCAAATGCCAAGGATACATCAACACAAAGGTGGAAGGATCAATAGGTTTGAACCACTAAACACAATGGAGCTAAATGCATGTCCCTTAACTATCTCCTGCTTCCAAAATGTAGGGTGCTATGAATTTTGTGAGAAGGTACAATAGGTGCAAAGCCCCCCTGAGCTGACAAGGCTTTTCGTCATTAACTTGATGAGAAAAAAGTTATCCTTACAGGGTTATACTTTGAGTTGTCCTCAGATGTTGTTGCCAATGCCATAGGCATACCTGGTGTAGGGGAGAAATGGTTCAAGAAAGGTAGTCTTGACATAAGCAACTATGAGCCATACTTAAAACCCATCTACAAAGACTACAATAAATCCATTTTTCCTTTCTCTCATTTGCTGGAGAGATATGCACCTATGATGAGGATCGTTATGAAATATTTTACATGTGAGGGAAGGTTATCTAGGCTTTACTCCTATCACATTAGGCTGCTCATGCACTTTACTAGGGTTAGGATGTTGCACCTACCCTATTACCTCTATAGAAGTATTGAAAAAATGTCCCATATTGTACAAAAGAGAGACTATCCCCAATAGATGCAAAGCCTCTTCCACCACTCACTTATTAAAATGGTTGTGATGCATCAATTACAGTAGAAGGGTATTATGTGGGAGGTTTTCATTGCTCATGAGGTGTTCACCAATCCACAAGGCCAACAATAGTAAGATACCACTTCATTTTCTCATCCGCCCATTCCTCCACCCACTACACATCCATCACCATCTGCTCACATTCCTTCACCTAAGGATAATGACCCTCCTTCACCTCATGATACTAGTGCATCTAACAAAGAGGGAGATGACAATGAAAAATCAGATAGTGAGGGTAGTGATTCTAATAACAGTAAAGAAGAAAGCAAGGAGGAGGAAAATATCAGTGAAGATGAGGAAAATGAAGCAGAAAGTAGCAAAAATGATGATGATGATGAGGATGGTAGTGGAACAAAGAGCCCTGATGACAATGAGGCAAATAGTGTTGATAAGATCCCTAAGGAAAGTGAAGATAAAAATGAAGAAAATAGCAAATATGAAAGTGAGGGTAGTGAGGCTAATGATAACAGTAAAGAGCAGAGTGAGGCTCAAAAAAATGAGGCTGAAGAAGAAAATGAAGAAGGAAATGAAGAGGAAGATATCAATGAGGATGAGGAAAATGAAGAAAATGCCAATGAATCATAAAACAGTGAAGTAGAAACCAATGAAGAAGAAATCAGTGAAGAAGGCAATAGGTCAAAAAGCCATGATGACAGTGATGAAGCACAAACCAGTGGATCAGATAAGGGAAATTAGGCAGAAAGCAGTAGTGATGATAAGGGCAATGATATCATTGAGGATGATATTAGTAATAAAACAGAGAGCATTGAAGCAAAAGACAGTGATGATATTGGCACTAATGATGACAGTGGGTTAAAAGGCCATGACAGCAATGGTGATACCAATGATGAAGGTAGCCATAAGAGCAGTGATTATAAGAGCCATGAGGACAAAAGGGATACCCATGATGATGGAATTCATGATGGTAGCAAGACTGAAGACACTGAAATGATCATAATTTAACCTTTTTCTTTGACCTACCAAAGAGGAAGTAGGCATGTGTTTTCTGCCCTGAAGAGGTAAGGGGCCATGCCTTCCACATCAACTAAGAAGCTTTAAAAATGGAAAGAAAAGGTCATGGAGGAAGAAGAAGAAGACCAACATGAGACTGAGCAATAATTTCAACTCATTCATGTTGACAGTGATGATGAAAATGAGGAAAGGATCTCAAGCATGTTACTCAAAGGTAAATATGCCAAAATTAAAGATTTGGAAGCCAATATAGGTAGAGCTAGGAATGTCATCCATTATTATGAGGTTGAAAACAAGCATCTAGAGGCACAGAAGGAAATATATGAGGTCAGAGCTATAAGAGCTCAGAAAGAGGCTGCAAAAGCCATGACTAAGCTAGATGAGGCCTTGGATAGATATGGAGACACTGATGAAGAGGAAGAACAACTTCCCAGGAGGAGGCCAAGAATAATTTGCTTAAAGAAGGCCTTAGCTAAGGATAGAGAGCAAGAGGCAGCTTTGGCAGAGCAGCTCACTCCAAGTGAGCTTCTTTCCATGGAAATTTACTATGATCGGGAACCTTTGATTGAGAGGGCTAATATGCACTTGGAGGGTCTATTGGAGAAGACCAAGAAGGACCTAGACCTCGAAAAGAAGATGGCAAGGCACTATGCCTTAAGGAATAGGATTGCAAGGTCCAAGCTCAAAAGAGCCCTTGTAAAGATTTAATACCTCAAAGAGGCAAAGGGAAAAGAAAACCTTGAAATCCTTGTTGATGCATCCATATAGGCATCCCAAACACCATGAGCAAGGTAAATTCATATTTTGGCAACTTTTTGAAATTTTTTGTTTTTTTACTGATTTAGAGGGCCAAAGGCACATTGCCATTGGTGCTGCACTATTTTTTGGGGTACTCTTTTGAGGATTTGTTTAAATTTTCAGATTCATCGGGCCAAAGGCATCATTCACACAAAAATTCAAATCATTTGGAGCATATTTGGTCCTCCAAAAGTGCCAAAAACACCCAAAAAAAACTACCTTTTTGCCCTATTTTCAGAGTTGGCACTGCGTCCTGAGCAGTCTTGGATTATTTAGTTTTTGAGCAATTAAATGAGGTCCAATCATAAACTAAATGAAATTTTGGAAAGTAGACTTGACAAGATTTCCAATGATCTATCATGGAGCTCATTTGGACACTGGGAAGGCCTTCAAAACTTAGCTGCAAGATGACCTATTTTTCTGGTGCTGGTGCTCCACCCTTGGACCTCAATGTTGCACCTTTGCCTGCAAATTCAAAAAAACACACTTGGAGATATTATGGAGTTATTGAGGAGCCTCAAAGTCATTTTTTGCCAAAGTTAGGTGTTAGAAGTTATTTTTCATTTATTACCTTAGATATTTTGTGCCTTGGGCCTTGCATGGTCTTAATGGACAAAAATGGCATTTATGATGTATTTATGACATTTTGGAAACCCTAGTTAGGGTTTTGGTCCTCCTTGCTGGTTAAATACAACATTGAAGCCTCATTGTACATGTTGGATGATTATTGAGAGAAATATCATAGACTTGAATATTCAGGAGAAATTTGGCTTTGGACTTTGTGAATGTCTTTATTTGCATGATGATGGAGCAAGCTCACATGCAGGATTCCTGAGCATAGTTAATGGTGATGTCTTTCCTATCTAGTGTTTGTTTTCATATGTTATCATTTTGTTTCATCTTTCTCATGCAGTAGGACAAAAATTTTAGGCTAAGAAATGTTGTTTAGAGGAACCTTAGCTCTGTTTGCTCTCTACTGCTTATATGTTTTCCTCTTCTAGGTTAGATTAGAGAATCCTTAAATTCTCTCTAGTTCCACTTATTCTTCTTTAAAGATGATTTGATGAAGCCAATGTCAAATTAGTTCATGGTTAGCCATGCTCTTTGATGTAACTTAAACATTGTTTTTAAGGTCTTTGCTTTGAAGTATTGTTAATTAGGTTTAGTTGAAGAGGTTTATGATTTGCCATGCCATTTTTTTTATCCTAAATGGTTTCTTTGGAGATATTTTTAGTTTGATTTATTAAATTAGGAGTTCCATACTCTTTGATCTTTGCTATATGTTTATCTTAAATGTTTTCTTTGCTTGAAGGTGAAATCACTAGAATACTTACAAGTTTCTTGCTTTCTATGATTCACTGGATTGTTGTCTTAGTGGTTACTTGCAAGGGTTTGGTCAAAGAAGTTATTGGTGTGCCCTGTCTTTGGTTATTTATTTATGCTTAGTAATCTTAAAGAGAATTCTTGTTAAATTATTTGTTGAAGGATTCTTAACTGCCCTTTTGCGCCTACTATGTTCACAATTTAATGTTCACCTCACTCACATAAGCCTTTAGATCCATTTGGCTTTGTTAGACTTTCCCTGTGATGCACGCTTGACCTATTGTTGCACTTCTCAAGACCTTTGTAGACTCCATAGCCCAATGGTTTAAACCTCTCTCACTCTATCTATTTTGCTTGACAACCTACCCAGCCAAGAAAACAAACAAACAAACCCTAATCCTGATAACTAGCCTAAAATCAAAACCCTAAAAATCTATCAAGTTACATCCTTTACACAAGTATAGAGAGAGAGCCCTCTTTGAGTTCAGGAAGGCTAGGTCCTAGGACTCCAAAGACTAGTTTGATGTTACCCCTGTACATTTTTTCTTTCCAATCTAGAAAATTATGGCGAGCTAACATAATGTCGATCACGGTGGGACTCTGAGTTAGTAACACCCTAAGTATACCTTAAGAACTCTTAAATCCTTGTCAAACTTAGAAAATCAAGTGTTAGCCAAGAGTAGTATCTAATTGATTCATTATACTAGCAATATGATGACTCAACTGGAGAAAACCCATTAAAATCTTAGTGCTACATAAGAAACTCAGAAAACCCAAAACATATCTAGATTGGTTTTTGAATTGTTGATGGTGGAAAAAAAGCCAACCCTCAAAGCAGTAAACCTCATCAACCTGGCGACTCCACTAGCCTCCAATAGGCCTAATAACTCCATTAGTTCTCGTAGACTCCCCTGGGAATGCACTAATCAGTCATAACAAACTAAAACCCAGTTACTCTTTGTGTGAACTTAGTACTTCTTGCATATATGTCTGTTTTCAAGACACTCCTAAAAACTTTCAGCCTCTCTGCATTATTGGGTCTGAAATCTAGCTTCAAAAAGGATAAGCACCAGATCTCACCTTTGACCCTAACCCTCCAACCATAGTTGATGATCCAGAAATAATCTTGTGGAAAACTTATAGGACTGAAGATTCAACTACTGTTAGGACCATTCACAAAGCAAGTTTTGTCGCTGAAAACCTCACAACCTTGCAAGATCCCCAATTTGACTTATACCATAGAAGAAATATTTTCATAACTAATTCTTAAAGTGGGATAGACTAGAGAGACCTTGAGCCTATAGATTTGCAACAGAGTCCTAGTAGGGAAGCCTCTCCTTCCACTCCTCCTAATATTCAGCTTCTCTGCTCAATCTCATTTTTTTGTTCCAAGTACATATTCCACCCCCATTCACACATCCACTGTGCAAACCACTCCATTTCATCCTCCACCTCCTCTCACAAACCCCCCACTTACCAACCCCTCTTGGGTTCCTTTACCTCAAATCATGGCAGCATATTTTGCCCCATTGGTACTACCCCAACCTCTACTACCTATGCCTCAAGACTACCGATCCAAAATCCCTCACTTTACTAGAGCTGACTCTACCACTTCTCAAAAACATGTAGATAGGATGAATGATGCCTTTGAATACCAAGAGATAGAAGAGGAGACCATAAAAATGAGAATGTTTGCCCAAATCTTAGGAGGAGAAGCACAAAAATGGTTCAAAAACTTAACTCCTAACAGCATACATGATATCCCTTCCCTCTATCAAAAATTCATAAACAAGTGGGAGATTAAGAAGAACCCTCTTCAAATCCTCTTAGAGTATAGCAAACTTAAGAGAAATGTCGGGGAGGTGTTCAAGACTACTACACTAGGTTCAATAGCGTATACAATGGACTCCCACCTCACATGAAACCCCCACAAGGCCTAGCCTTAGTAAAATTTGCAGAGGGATTTGATCCAGACATGACCTACCAATTGAGAGAAAGAGATCCCCTAACCTTAGAAGACATGTAAAGGGGAGATGTGAGTGTAGAAACCAATCTAATTGAGAAGTGGGCTAAGATGAAGTCATAAAAGAAAGTTACATACAAATATGAAACCATGGCCTCCACATTTGATGCCAAAGTTGACAATATAGTTAGAGTAATGGAAAGGATGATGGAGAAAATTAGTTTGAATGAAAGAACACCCCCTAGGGAAAACCAAGCAATTCCCCAAAACAGAAATAGAAACCAAAACTTCAGAAGAGACCCTCCTCAAAATAGACAAAGAGACAATGACCAACAAATCAGACCTCCTTCCAAGAAAACTATGTAGAAGAAGACGAAAGAGAGACTCATGAGAAAGAAGAAAACCATGTAAATCTGACAGGCTTTGATAATGAGGGTGATGTTTTTCTCACAAAAGAAGAACAAGGGCTCTTTTCCTCAAACCAAATTGACAGAACATATGAGGATTCTGAAGAGTACAAGATAGGATTTGAAAATGGCATCATGGAGATTCATAGGTAGTATGACCTTAGGAGTAAGAAAACCCAAGGTAACTCCAAGAAAAACAAACTAGAAACCGTTGTTAGAAAGACCCCTGAAAACATCCTTAAGAAGATAACAGAGAACAACAACATAATGGAGAACCTGAACTTGAAACACTTTGGAACATGAGCTTTGATGGCTCTAGTGGAAAATTTGGTTCAGGAGCAGGTGTTTGGATACATAACACTAATGAAGGCCACTCCTACAATCTATATTTTCAATGCACAAACAACATTGCAGAGTATGAGGCTCTTCTCCTAGGATTACACTTGTTGAAAGACATAGGAGCCAAGAATATTTCTGTTCAAGGAGATTCTGAGCTAATCATTAGACAAATCAAGGGAGAATATTCAGCCAGGAATCCTAGGCTAAGATAATATAGGAATGCTGCCTTAGACCTCCTGAAAACCTTTAAGAAGTATGAACTTACCTCCATCCCTAGAGCCCAAAACAACCTTTCCAATGAACTTGCCTTTGCTGCCAACACTTGCCAAATACCCCATGCCAATGAATAATACACTGTAAAAGTAAAAAATATACCTACAATACCTGACAACATAGATTATTGGAAAGTGTTTGAAGGGGATAAACATATTGATGATTTTCTGCAATCTAAGAATGAATTTGCATTACCAAAACCAAACTTAGATCATGCTCAAGACTTCCCTAATAAAGAACAAACACCAAAAATAGAGCCATTTCCTACTACTGATATAAATCTGCTAGAACACTTTCATGAGGCAGAATTTTCTAGGGACCTGGATCAAAAGGACCTTGAGGTGTTGAAATGAAAAGATAACTCATTACCAAGAGGCCTTGCCCCCTTAGAAGAGTTGTTTGACTTCAATGATGTTACTAGGAAGCCAAAAATGGAATCTACCAAGACTGATGTAGAAGAATGCAACATAGGTAGCATAGAAGAACCTAAAATGATCAAGCTATCCAAAACTCTACCACCTCACATAAAACAGAAATACATAGAGATGTTCAAAGGGTTTAAAGATGTTTTTGCATGGGGGTATGAGGACTTGAAGTCCTATTACACAAACATTATTCGACATAAGATTTCTCTCAAGGAAAACCAGAAACCATTCAAACAAAAATTGAGAAGAATAAACCCCGTCTTAGTGCCTCTAGTTGAAAAATAAATAAAGAAGATGTATGATGCTGGTATCATATTCCCACTCAGGTACTCAGAATGGGTTTTGAACCTTGTGTTAGTTAGAAAGAAAACATGGGAGATTAGGCTATGCATAGACTTTAGAAACTTAAACAAAGCCTCCCTGAAGGACAACTACCCTTTACCTAATATGGATCATATACTGCAAAGGGTGGTGGGTTCTAAGAGAATATCATTACTTGATGGCTTTTTAGGGTACAATCAGGTACTAGTAATTCCAAGTGATCAGCACAAAACCGTTTTCAAAACACCTTGGGGCACATTCATGTATGTCAAAATGCCTTTTGGGTTAATGAATGCGGGGGCCACTTTCCAAAGAGCCATGGACATAGCTTTTTCTGAAGACATAGGTTACTTCATAGTGATATACCTTGTTGACATCACTGTCTATTCTAAAACTGATGAAGAAAACCTAGTTCACTTGGGAAAGGTGGTTAAGAAATGTAGGAAGTATGACATATCTTTGAATCCTAAGAAAACATTGTTTTGTCTTCAAGAAGGAAAAATCTTAGGCCACATCATATTTGAAGAAGGGATAAAGATAGATCCCAAAAGGATTGAAGATATATTACAGATCAGCCACCCTAGAAACATTAAAGAGTTGCAATCTTTCATTTGAAAGATCAACTTCCTAAGAAGGTTCATACCAAACCTTGCTAAACTCCTAAGAAATATCACAAACATGCTGAAAAGTGAAGTAGGAGTCAAGTGGACTAGGGAATCCAAACAATCCTTTGAACTGGTAAAACAAGCACTTACCCAAACAACAGTTCTAATCAGCCCTGACTTTACCAAGAATTTCTTCATTTTCTCCTTTGCATCAGAACACACTATTGCTGCAGTATTCCTTCAAAATAACATGATGGGACAAGAACAACCCATAGCTTTCTTTAGCAAGGCATTGAGGGATGCACCTCTAAAATATAACATCATGGAGAAACAAGCCTTTGCCTTGATCAAAGCATTGAAATACTTCAAAGTTTACATTTTTCACTCCCATGTCATTTCTTTTGTTCCACATACAGTTGTTAAAGACATTCTAAATCAGGACCCTAATGGTAAAAGAGGTAATTGGATTGCTATTATCTTAGAATATGATTTAGAAATCAGACCCACTAAACTGATTAAAGGAAAATGACTTGCCAAACTCATGGCTGAAGAAAATTTTCAAGCATTAGACATAAACATGTTACATTCTTTGGATGAACAAGAGGAACTGGAAACTCCACCCATTAAAGAATCATTCCTGAACTCACTATGGTATGTTGATATATTTTATGTACTTGTTAATCTAAATGCTCGTCCGGCTTTGTCCAAAACAAAAGCTAGATTCTTGGAACAAAAGGCTTTAAATTTATGCATTCTAGATAGAGTTTTGTATTGGAAAAATTCTATTGGTATCTTGCTTAAATTTTTTCTTGAAGATGATGCAGATAGAATCATGCATGAGTTTCATGAAGGAGAGTGTGGAGGTCATCTCTACTGGAAAACCACAGCCAACAAAATCCTTAGAGTTGGTTACTATTGGCCCACTATTTTCCCTAACATACACAAGCTAGTTGCAACTTGCCATAAATGCCAAATATTTAATGGCAAGAGAAAAATACTACCTCTAGCTTTACATCCTATCATTGTTGAAACTCCTTTTCAGTAATGGGGTTTGGATTTCATTGGCGAAATCCACCCTACCTCATTTTCCCAACATGAGTGGATCCTTACTGCAACTGACTATTTCACTAAGTGGATAAAATCCATCCCCTCAAGGAATACCACCGACTTAGTCATCATCAAATTCCTTTAAAATGACATCTGCCCATATTTGGTTATCCTAAAAAGATCATCACTGATAATGCTACTGCATTTAAGTCCAAGAGAATGGTGGAGTTTTTCTACAAGTACCACATCACACTAGGCACTCTACAACTTATTACCCTCAAGGTAATGGGTTGGCTGAGTCCTCTAACAAAATTCTTGTGAATATCATCAAGAAGCTGCTGGAAGAGAACAAAAAGTCATGGAAGAGAAGATTAGTGCATGCACTATGGGCTGATAGACTAACAACCAAGAAATCAATCAATATGTCTCCCTATTAGCTAGTGTATGGCATGGAAGCAGTTTTCCCAAAATCCTTTGGAGTTCTAGTTATGAATCTGCTTCAAGAGGTACAATCATAAGAGAATGATATGCAAAGGAGGCTGAACCAAACCATTCATTTACAGTAGTCAAGGGAATAAGTTTACAAGAGAACACAAGCAGTGCAAGAGAACACCAAAAAGATCTTTGACAGAAGGACCAAAGCCAATGATTTCCAGATTGAAGACAAAGTTCTGAAATGGGATTCAAGGAGAGAGGAAAAAGGCAATCATGGAAAATTTGAAAATTTGTGGAAGGGTCCTTACATCATTCATTCAGTTAGAGGTAATAATGCATTCTTATTACAAGAGTTGGATGGCACAGTTTTACTTGGAGGTCCTATCAATGGCAAGATGGTCAAGCACTATTTTTGTCAAAATTCCTATTTTGAAGCTTTAATTCATTGTACATAACATTGATTGATGAAAAATCAAAAAATGAAATACAAAAACAGAGAAAGGAAGAAAAAGAGGGCAGGAAAAAAGGAGAGGTACATCCACAGGCCAAAAAAGAGTATTGTTGAAAGTGTGCAACCTAAATTCCACTACCTTTGAGAAAAAAGTCTTGTTTAGTAATCTAGCCTAATCATGACTGAACATGTTTTAAATTTCTGCTAATAGGTTAGTGAAAGGATATTTTCCTAACCATGTAAACTTGGCTTTTTAGTAGATTAGATTAGGAAAATATATTTGGTTTCAATGCTCAAAACTAAACCAAAGGAGAATGAGAGGGATGCATAATCGATTCTGAATCATAACCCTCATGTTTTCTAGTTTTTTATTGTACAAAAACAATGTCTGTGTGAAGCTTTTCCAAATTCCATAGCCCATGGAAAATCATATTGCTTAATCCTGGTTTGGCCATATTTTGAATTTCATGTCAGTAGGTTTTGAGAATGACAATCTGTCAAAAAACTTAACCTTGATAGATAAGTAGACTAGGTAGACAATAAGAGAGTTCATTAGCGTAATATGAACTCTTGGAAGTGATAAGGGTATAAGTAGATAGTTTTTTATGCTTTCAAAAGAAAATAATGTCAAGGGTTTGCTAGTCCAAGTGCACCCAAAAGAAGAAAAAATGTTAGGCAAAATAGGATGGGTAGGTAGAACTGAGATTGAAGCAAATATATCATTAGATTTTATAAGATCATAGCTTCAAGAAAACATCAGCAAATGAAGGAAGAGGGATATACCAAATACAAGTAAGGTACTAGTATTCAAAACTCAGAGATCTAAACTCTGAGGTCCTATACACCTCCTGAAAAGGAGTTGCCCTCCCCAAGTGGAGCCACTATTAGTCATCAGTAATTTTTACTATCTGTAGATGACTAAATATTGGTTCTAGATTTATAAAAGAAAAATTCCCTGAATATTGTGAGTTTTAGAAATCTCACTACCTTCATTATCCTTATAGAAATTGTTTCACTAGTCTACCATTTTTCCATTCCATGGTCACCTTACCACTCCTAAAGGACTCCTTATGGGCTTGTGCCACTCATCTCCATCCTTTTTTCCCACTTATGACCTCATTAATATTTTTTTCCCTTGCCCATAAATCTACTTTACATCTAGGGTTACCTATAGCCTAACTCATTCCCATGATTAACCAGGTTCCTCAAGCATTGATGGTCTCAAAACTATCTCTGTAGGCTCTTTAGATAAATCAAGTACATCGAATTTTGGTTCTTCAATACACCACTTTGTCAATACTCTGTTTTTACACTTGAAGACCCCAAACCAAATTTCAGTCAAATACCAGGTCAAAGAATCCTCCCACTAGGTAAATCAAGGTTTGTACATGGTTAAAGGTCATCATTAGGTGTTTAAGGCACTAATTTTCCTTTGCTAGAAATTTTCCAAAGATTTTTTTCTTATCAAATCATAAACTACAAGTAAAGAAATGGAAACAAGTGGGTCTTGAAAGGAGAACTGGGATTTTGAGCTGAATGGCCCACTTAAATGCCAAAACACTGACCACTTGCAGCAAATAACCTGGAGGAGACACACAAAGCCAAAACAGGAAGAAAAGTCTTTTATAGATTATTGATGAAAAAGGGAAAAAGGTGAGGTGAACTGGACAAAAATGAATGAACTTGAAAGGGTTATAGAGAACTTAGAAGACAACACTGATGATTGTCTTGAAAGCAATCCAAACGTCTCAGGTTTTTGGAAAGTGTCCAAAGAAGGTGAAACCATTAGTTGAAATACATAATAATAGCAAAGAAAGGATTGTGGAAGTGCTACTAGGTGCCAGCCTCCCAAATTTTTCCAAGGTGAATGTATCATTTCCTTAAAGGGAAAAGTTATAAATATTATCAATAGGAAAAGGTAAATTTAAGGTTTTCAGTCACCTGCCAAGTAAAAGATGATTTGAGTTTCAAGGTGGGAACAAAAGGGGTTTTGAAGATGCTTCCTTGTGTTTGAGTTCCTAAGTTTGTCAAAGGTGAATTTAGCATGATTCAAAGCCCAAAAGGAGGAGCTACTTCAATGTTTTCATGACACCTACTAAGTGAAGGTGTTCAAGGACATTAATAATCCAGAGAGAGTTAAATTTATGACTCAAGAAAAACCTACAGAATAAATATGTAAAGAGTATCAGTAAGAAAGGTGAGCTCAGTGTTCTTAAACACCTGCATATCAGAAGTGTCAAAAAGTTAAAATGGTAAGCCAAACTCCATGATGAAAGCAACAGAGTTTTGAATATGTCACTGTGTACTCACCACAAAATTGTCAAGTTAAACTTTTATGCCTCAAGGAGAAATGGGTAAACTCAAATTCATCATTTCAATAGCCTGCATACAAACAGTGTAAACTTTAAGCGAGAAAGGGTAAGAAAGTTAAGTTGACTATTGTGATGAAAAAAACAGAAAGTTTTGAAGATACTACTATGTGCAACCCTTCAAACAAACATCAAATGAACATATCAAGCCTCCAAGATGAAAAGAGAGTCAAATTATCATTTCAGTCACCTACAAATTAGTACTTGTCAAAATATTAAAAACATATTGTTGAGCTCTAAGGAGGAAGAAAATATTATTTTAAGGTTGATGCTATGTCAAAATAAATATGTCAAGTTTTCAAGGTCAAAGAAAAAGCAAGTTTCACAACTCCAGAAACCTACAAACAAAAAATTCAAGAAATATCAGTGAGAAAGGAAAAAGGAAGTGACTTTGAAAACTTTAGAGAATGGATTTGCAAAGATAAATTGAAATCCTTGAGTCTATAAAAGGTCATCTCAACACTTTAATTACTCATTGTTCACTTGCAAAGTCATCAAAGCATTCAGGAGAGGAAACTGTGAGTTTTTTGGGTAAAAATTTGACTAAGTGTTGTGGCGTTGCGTGTTCATCTTGGCGCTGTGCACCTGGAGTTGGGTACTGTGCCCCTACTCTTTTCTGCCATGCATTTTATTAAGGCACTGCGCGCTTGCCCGATTTCGCTTGACAGGCCTGGTAAAAGGACCTTGGCGCTGCGCACCTGGAACAAGGCGATGCACCTTTGCCCAAACCGACCCACCGTTTGCCTGGGCACTGCGCACTTAGCCAAGGAGCCTCCTTCACCCTAAAAGCACTCAACTTAACTCAAAATATCTTCAAGCTACCACCAAGGGTTTTTCAAGAAATGCTAACTGGTAAGTGGATGCCTTACCTTCCTCAAAGAATTTTGATGGCTTTCAATTGAAAGGATTTGAAACCCCAAAGAAGGTGTTAGCCCCCCTATGAAATTTTTGACAAGCAAATAGGGGGCTAAATCATTTTTGAGTCTTCAAGGATTGCATTTCCTCTGAAAACACAGTCTCTTTGAAGCCTCCATGTGTCTTTTATCCTTTGATAGTTTCCCCTCTGCTGATTCCCCTTTTAAAGCCTCTCTACTGATGAAGAAATGCCCAAGGCCCCCTTTTTCCATTTTATTTCATCCCCCTTCTCTTCCCCTTCTATTCCCCTTTTACCCCTCAAATCCCCCCAAAATCCCCTTTAATTTCTTCCCCTACCCTTTGTTTTTCCTTCTTCCCCCTTTATTTCTCTATCGTTCCCCTTCCCCAGCCCTAAAATCCATTAAAATGGGCTAAAAAACCCTCTCCCGACCTTATTATAAGGCCTGGCCCCTTTCCTCCAGCCCCTTCTAAACACTTCCCCACATGTGCCCAGGCGCCAGGACCAAGTGCTTAAGTCCCCAGCGCTTATCGCAATCGGAAGCCGGGCGGGTGAGAAAATCCTTTGTAAAAGTGTTAAGCCCTCCGCTCTGTTCTGCACCGTTGATCCGATCCCCAGATCAACGGCTGAGCGCTAATCGCAAGGCCCGGCTCAATCGCAATCGCAACATTCATGCGAAAACCTCCGATTGCGATCCCCCGATCGTGTTCCCCGCCATTGATTCCCTTCCAGATCGACGGTCCAGCGCTAATCGCAAGTCTTTCACCTGCCCCTCCGATTGTTGTCCCCACCGTTGATCTCCCTGCCAGATCTGACGGCCAGCGCTTAATCGCAAACCCATTCCCAATCGCAATCGCAAAGCCCAATGGTGCCGCCCCGATTGAGATCCCCCGATTACATCCTAGCCGTCCATCCGTTGCATGATCCAACGGCTATCGCGCAATCGCATCGTCATTTCGGCGCCCCTCTTCTGCCCCTCCGATTTAACGTGAACCGTTGATCTCCCTGCCAGATCGGACAACCAGCATCCAATCGCAAATCTTTTTCTCCGCCTCCCGATTGCATCCCCACCGTCCGTTTCCTCCCAGATCGACGGTCCTCCGCCAATCGCACCCTCCACCCGATCGCCGATCGCAAGTCCCTCCTTCCGTCTTCCGATTAAATCTCAGCCGTCCGTTTTCTCCCAGATCAACGGTCAGTGCTCAATCACTGGTTCCCTTCCCTCCGTCTCCCGATTCAATCCTGTCCGTCCGTTCAACCCGCGATCTGACGGTCATCGCTTGATCGTTTCCCCATTCTCAATCGCAATCGGAACTTTCAAGAGGTGTGTTGCGATTGACACCCGCTTCGTCCTCCGATTGCGATTGCCCGATTGAATCTCGGCCGTCCATTTCCTTTCCAGATCTGACGGTTCTGGTTCAATCGCCCTCCGCCTCCGCTGGTTCCCACATCCACCGCTTCACTCCATTGTTTTTCCATGTTTTCCTATGTAAATCGCTCCAGTGGTGGCATTTGAGTTTTCACGCTATGTGACCATTTCTCTGCCACTTTTCATTGTTTCTCCACCATCCCGCCACCATTTCACTGCCCCCACAACATTTCTCCGCCACCATTGTCTGGGTGTTAACAGATTCATCTTACTGTGCAGATGGCACAGAGAGGTCTTTCGACAGTTTCCAGCGAACCAGCAGAGAGTTTTCAAAGGGGGTTAATGATTCCTAATGATATAATTAAGGTTAACCCCGCAGTTCATAGGCAAGGCACTGTTTTAAGACTAAGAGCGCACCAGCAATGCCATAACTACGCTACCTAACAGCAGGACTTTTTCCTCCAGAGGTACACCTTCCCACAGCGTCCTCCATGCCTTCTCGAGCCCTGAGACAATTAAATACATTGACTGAAGCTCATTTCCGACAGTCAGGAAGCATTAAAGAAGCATGGAGGGACCTGCAGATCATTCCATCCAGTTCATTTATTTCAAAAGGCTAGCACAAAGCTCCAAGCACCAGAACGGACTTCAAAGAAATATCCGAGGTCAAAATCGACCAGACAGAGATCTCCGAGCCAGTCTCAGAGTACACACAGCGCTGCATTTTTCCATTAAGCAGTATGGGCGTCGACACTTCCGCCGATTATTTTTTAATGAGATCAATTTAATTGTTCATCTACCTCTATTTCCTCTCTTCTCTTATAAAAGATCCCCGAGAACATAATGTAAAGGTTGTTGTTGTTGCCTTGTTGGGCATCTGCTGTTAGAGGGATTCAGTTTGACTGTTAGAATAGCCTTGGGAGGAAGTTGCAGAGTAGTTTGTATGTAATAGGCTGGGAGGAGAAGTTGGGACTGTATTAGCCGTTGAGCCTTATTGTACATGACTGGTTTTGCATCAATTAATAAAAGCACATTTCACAGGATCCTGGTCTATTACTATTGGTGATGTTTTTCTTAACTCTGTTATTTACATTTTCATACTGTTTCATGTTCTTCTGGTAGGCATCAGAATAATGGTATAGGATTCACCCTTGTTAGGTGCCCTATGCTGTCTGCTCTCCCTACCTTTATGTTTTCTGCTGCATGTGCTATCTAAGAGTAGATTCACGGGTTTAACCAGTGCAGCGGATGTTATTGCCTGCTGGCTGATGTATGAACTTGGGGGTTTGCTGCTTGGATGTTTCTTTGTCAAATCTATCTCTGTTTTTTCCCTTGGAGTTGCTAAAGCAGATCTAGAGTTAAATGACCTCTGGTCTGATCTATAAGCAGCCCCTTTGTCTCTTTGAGAGCTGCCTTTGAGTATGTCCAAGCAGGTCTGGAGTTAAATGACCTCTGACCTGATCTATAGACAGAAATCTGGTTGTTCTCCTTCTTTCACTTTCCTTCCTTAATGTTCCACCCCACTCTCTAATCTAAAGATTCTTTAGTATTAGATGACATGCCCTTTGAAAGCCTTGGCTAGTGGATGCAAGTAATTTCCTTTTATGACTCCATAGCCCAATGGATGGCACTGTCTCGGCCTATCCTCTTTGCTGAAACAGCCTGCTGTTTTGTTCCTTTCTTTCCATTTCTTTCCCAGTCCATGATCTCTTAACCAACCCAGCAAACCTTCAACCAAATCACTTTAAACCCTCTTTTTTGCTTCATAACTAGCCTAATATTTCATCTTGAGCCTCAAAGATATATCATTCTTTGCTCTATTTGGAGAGATCCCTCTCCGGGTCCAGGAGGGCTAGATCCTAGGGCCCCAAAGTGGTTCTGATGTTGTCTCATCTTTTGGTCTTGCCAATCTGGCCAAAACATGGGAACACCAACATAATGGCGACTCCACCGGGGACGAATCTGAGAGTCAAGAACCACTGATAGTTGGTCTATTTCCCATTGTCGTCACCAACATAATGGCGACTCCACTGGGGAGGGACCGCTTTGCATTTAGATTGGCTTCTAATTGCTGATGGTGGACAGCTTCCGGCCTCAAATAGTCACATTCATCCACTTGGCGACTCCACACTCCCTATGATCCAAAGACCAAATGACTCCACTGGTGAAGAACACTGAACTGGTTGAGAAGAGATAGTAGCCTTCTTTGCACAAGCACGAATCTAAGCATGGACAGGGATGCAAAGTATAATGCTTTGTATAATAAAGTATGCAGAATAACAAAAGTGCTTGGTGAAATGCTGGAGACGTACATGGCTAATATGAATGCAGATGATGATTATTTTGAACAGCCCATGTCCCCTTCAGAGCAAGAACAAACTCAGGATCTAGAAGATGAGCAGGACCTATATGATGCTCAAGAATCTGTAGAAGATGAGGAGGTTAGTGATCAGGAACTGCCTGATTGCTTACCCATGCCTTGTGTTATGCCGAACAGGGAACATCAGAACCTATTAACGCAGGCTGATAGGGAAACCTGCCTTGAGGAAGCAGAAGACCGCACAGAAGAGGCAGAATCTGATGAAGAAGAAGGGGCTCAAGAGAACATCCCGCCTCCCAGTCAGCTAACACAAGAGGAAGACGATTGCTGCTCTTCTATCCATGATGTGAGGGAAACCCCTCTTTTAACAGAAGAAGAAATTGATCAGATATTAAACCAGCAGTCCACCCCAGAAGTCTTCTATAGAACACAAGCTCCTGCTCAGTCATTAGTTGAGTTTGATGATTCTGAATCAGAAGACTCCTCTGTGGATCAGAATGAAGAAAGACCCACTGCGCGCCCAGAACGGTGGACTTGGTCAGGTCCGCCTATCTACGACACTGATGGGGAAAGTTATGAAAGCATCAGTGAAGAGTGTCATGAGATCGGACGCCAGTAGTCTTTCCTTTCAGAAGATGAGGAGGAAAGCAAAGAAGAGGTTCTTGAGCACGATGAAAGCAAGGAGCTTACTCTTGAAGAAGAGGAAGCAAAGGAATACGCCCCTGCTCAAGAACACATGGATCTTTTCACGGAGCCCTGCACCTCAGAGTAGAACATATCGGAGCTCCGAGAGGACTCAACCCCAAGATATGATGAGTCCTCCAGTTCAGAAGATGAGGGAGATTCTCTCTCTCAAGAGAGTCTTCTTCTTGATCCAGTGGAAGAAGAAGAGATCCTAGTCGAAGCCAGCCTGCCAGACACTCATAGCCAGGTATCTTTTCATGATCCTTATGCACATTTCCTGCATACATTTGAAGAAGGATCAAAGGTATTTTTGAGCAGCATGTTGCAGACAGGAAGCAAATTTTTCAAAGCTACTGTTTTTGAACAAAAAGAGTGGGAGCTTCCCTGCCTATCCAGCATGCTCAAGGAGTTGAGCAAGAAGGACTAGCCATGGGATCATTTGGTGGACTGGTTGCATTGGAAGACCATGTTTGTAAGCTAGATTGTAAATATTCCAGTTAGAGTAGGGTAGGTAGGAAGCTCAATAAAGCTCAGCCTATGAGCAGGTAGATTAGTTGTTTAAATTTCTGTCTTAGAAGGTAGAGAAGAAACCTGCTAGACAGTCTAATCCTAGCAGGTAGTAGTGTAGGTAGAGAAACATATGAGACCAACAGTCTAATCTGGTCTCATGGAGTAATAAGGGTAGAAGTAGATTAGGTTTATTTTTCCTATTTGTAAAATATTGATGATGTAAAGGGTCTGCAAGTCCAAATGCACCCAAGAAGAAAAAATGTTAGGACTATAGTGTGGGTAGGTAGCTGTTTGGGAGGAATTTTACTGCTGGTGTGTTGTCTTCATAGTTTGTGGCAGCTGATCAAGGAAAGAAAAGGATGGTTCAAGCAGCAGGCATCTGGCCTACACCAAGAGATCAATTTCTGAATTCTTGACTCCTTCAAGAAGAAGCCATCCCCATGTGGAGCCACTGTTAGCCCCCCTATGAAATTTTTGACAAGCAAATAGGGGGCTAAATTGTTTTTGAGCCTTCAAGGAATGCATTTCCTCTGAAAATACAGTCTCCTTGAAGCCTCCATGTGTCTTTTATCCTTTGATAGTTTCCCCTCTACTGATTCCCCTTTTAAAGCCTCTCTGCTGATGAAGAAATGCCCAAGGCCCCCTTTTTCCCTTTTATTTCATCCCCCTTCTCTTCCCCTTCTATTCCCCTTTTACCCCTCAAATCCCCCCAAAATCCCCTTTAATTTCTTCCCCTACCCTTTGTTTTCCCTTCTTCCCCCTTTTATTTCTCTATTGTTCCCCTTCCCCAGCCCTAAAATCCATTAAAATGGGCTAAAAAACCCTCTCCCGACCTTATTATAAGGCCTCGCCCCTTTCCTCCAGCCCCTTCTAACCACTTCCCCACATGTGCCCAGGTGCCAGGACCAAGTGCTTAAGTCCCCGGCACTTATCGCAATCGGAAGCCGGGCGGGTGAGAAAATCCTTTGTAAAAGCGTTAAGCCCTCCGCTCTGTTCTGCACCGTTGATCTAATCCCCAGATCAACGGCTGAGCGCTAATCGCAAGGCCCGGCTCAATCGCAATCGCAACATTCATGTGCCAACCTCCGATTGCGATCCCCCGATCGCGTTCCCCGCCGTTGATTCCCTTCCAGATCGATGGTCCAGCGCTAATCGCAAGTCTTTTGCCTGCCCCTCCGATTGTTGTCCCCACCATTGATCTCCCCGCCAGATCTGACGGCCAGCGCTTAATCGCAAACCCATTCCCAATCGCAATCGCAAAGCCCAATGGTGCCGCCCCGATTGAGATCCCCCGATTACATCCTAGCCGTCCATCCGTTGCATGATCCAACGGCTATCGCGCAATCGCATCGTCATTTCGCTGCCCATCTTCTGCCCCTCCGATTTAACGTGAACCGTTGATCTCCCCGCCAGATCGGACGGCCAGCATCCAATCGCAAATCTTTTTCTCCGCCTCCCGATTGCATCCCCATCGTCTGTTTCCTCCCAAATCGACGGTCCTGCACCAATCGCACCCTCCACTCGATCGCCGATCGCAAGTCCCTCCTTCCGTCTTCCGATTAAATCTCAGCCGTCCATTTCCTCCCAGATCAATGGTCAGCACTCAATCGCTGGTTCCCTTCCCTCCGTCTCCCGATTCAATCCTGTCCGTCCGTTCGACCCGCGATCCGACGGTCATCGCTTGATCATTTCCCCATTCTCAATCGCAATCGAAACTTTCAAGAGGTGTGTTGCGATTGACACCCGCTCCGTCCTCCAATTGCGATTGCCCGATTGAATCTCGGCCGTCCATTTCCTTTCCAGATCTGATGGTTCTGGTTCAATCGCCCTCCGCCTCCGCTGGGTCCCATATCCACCGCTTCACTCCATTGTTTTTCCATGTTTTCCTATGTAAATCGTTCCAGTGGTGGCATTTGAGTTTTCACGCTATGTGACCATTTCTCCACCACTTTTCATTGTTTCTCCACCATCCCGCCACCATTTCACCACCCCCACAGCATTTCTCCGCCACCACTGTCCGGGTGTTAACAGATTCATCTTACTGTGCAGATGGCACAAAGAGGTCTTTCGACAGTTTCCAGCGAACCAGCAGAGAGTTTTCAAAGGGGGTTAATGATTCCTAATGATATAATTAAGGTTAACCCCGTAGTTCAGAGGCAAGGCACTGTTTGAAGACTAAGAGCGCACCAGCAATGCCATAACTGCGTTACCTAACAGCAGGACTTTTTCCTCCAGAGGTACACCTTCCCACAGCGTCCTCCATGCCTTCTCGAGCCCTGAGACAATTAAATACACTGACTGAAGCTCATTTCCGACAGTTAGGCAGCATTAAAGAAGCATGGAGGGACCTGCAGATCATTCCATCCAGTTCATTTATTTCAGAAGGCTAGCACAAAGCTCCAAGCACCAGAACGGACTTCAAAGAAATATCCGAGGTCAAAATCGACCTGACAGAGATCTCCGAGCCAGTCTCAGAGTACACACAGCGCTGCATTTTTCCATTAAGAAGTATGGGCGTGGACACTTCCGCCGATTCTGTTTTAATGAGATCAATTTAATTGTTCATCTACCTCTATTTCCTCTCTTCTCTTATAAAAGATCCCCGAGAACATAATGTAAAGGTTGTTGTTGTTGCCTTGCTGGGCATCTGCTGTTAGAGGGATTCAGTTTGACTATTAGAACAGCCTTGGGAGGAAGTTGCAGAGTAGTTTGTATGTAATAGGCTGGGAGGAGAAGTTGGGACTGTATTAGTCGTTGAGCCTTATTGTACATGACTGGTTTTGCATCAATTAATCAAAGCACATTTCACAGGATCCTGGTCTATTACTATTGGTGATGTGTTTCTTAACTCTGTTATTTACATTTTCATACTGTTTCATGTTCTTCTGGTAGGCATCAGAATAATGGTATAGGATTCACCCTTGTTAGGTGCCCTATGCTGTCTGTTGTCCCTACCTTTATGTTTTCTACTGCATGTGCTATCTAAGAGTAGATTCACGGGTTTAACCAGTGCAGAGGATGTTATTGCCTGCTGGCTGATGTATGAACTTGGGGGTTTGCTGCTTGGATGTTTCTTTGTCAAATTTATCTCTGTTTTTTCCCTTGGAGTTGCTAAAGCAGATCTGGAGTTAAATGACCTCTGGTCTGATCTATAAGCAGCCCCTTTGTCTCTTTTAGAGCTGCCTTTGAGTATGTCCAAGCAGGTCTGGAGTTAAATGACCTCTGACCTGATCTATAGACAGAAATTTGGTTGCTCTCCTTCTTTCACTTTCCTCCTTAATGTTCCATCCCATCATCTATCTAAAAAGATCCTTTAGTATAGATGACATGCCCTTTGGAAGCCTTGGCTAGTTGTTGCATGTAATTTCCTTTCAGGACTCCATAGCCCAATGGATGGCACTGTCTTGGCCTATCCTCTTTGCTGAAAGAGCCTGCTGTTTTGTTCCTTTCTTTCCATTGCTTTCCCAGTCCATGATCTCTTAACCAACCCAGCAACCCTTCAACCAAATCATTTAAACCCCCCTTTGTGCTTCATAACTAGCCTAATATTTCATCTTGAGCCTCAAAGATATATCATTCTTTGCTCTATTTGGAGAGATCCCTCTCCGGGTTCAGGAGGGCTAGATCCTAGGGCCCCAAAGTGGTTCTGATGTTGTCTCATCTTTTGGTCTTGCCAATCTGGCCAAAACATGGGAACACCAACAGAAGGAAACCTAATTTTCATGCTTAACATCACTATTTAAAAAATTTCTTCATTTGCATGCTAAGAAGACCAGTGATAAATAGAGAGTTACATTATTGGAGGTTATCCACTCACCTAAGGTTGTGCCTAAACTCACTCCATTCACTAAATCAGTCCCCTACATTACAAAAATATTGACAAGTTAATTACCTTCCTTCATATCCATTTGCCATCAATGCAAGGTGTTTCAACATAGTGTTTGAACAATCAGCAGAGGGTGGTCATTGAGTTTTTCCTTTCACTCACATTCATATACCTTTACCCTCTCTCTCTCATCTCATTCACTTGCAAAACTACCTCTTTCATCACCATCCCTTAAACTCATTTCCATTTACACTGCTAGGGTTTCAATGGCAGAGTGGTCAATATGTCAGACAGAGAGGTCAGTGGTAGTGAAGGAGAAGGAAAAATTCCAAGGAGAAATCAACACAAAGGTGGGAGGATCAATAGGTTTGAACCACTAAACACAATGGAGCTAAATGCATCTCCCTTAACTGTCTCTTTCTTCCAAAATGTAGGTTGCTATGAATTTTGTGAGAAGGTACAGCAGGTGCAAAACCACCCTGAGCTGACAAGGCTTTTCATCATTAACTTGCATGAGAAACAAGTTAACCTTGCAGGGGTAGAATTTGAGTTGTCCTCAGATGCTATTACCAATGCCCCATGCATACCTGGTGTAGGGGAGAAATGGTTCAAGCAAGCTAGTCTTGACATAAGCTACTATGAGCCATACTTAAAACCCAGGTACAAAGTCTACAATACATCCATTTTTTCTTTCTCTCATTTTCTGGAGAGATATGCACCTATGAGGAGGATCATTATGAAATATTTTACATGTGAGGGAAGGTTCTCTAGGCTTTACTCCTATCACATTAGGCTGCTCATGCACTTTACTAGGGTTAGGATGTTGCACCTACCCTATTACCTCTACAAAATTATTGACAAAATGTCCTATATTGTACAAAAGAGAGACTATCCCTAGCTAATGCAAAGCCTCTTCCACCACTCACTGATTAAAATGGTTGTGATGCATTAATTACAATAGAAGGGTATTCCATGGGAGGTTTTCATTTCTCATGAGGTGTTCACCAATCCATAAGACCAACAACAGTAAGATACCCCTTCATCTTCTCATCCTCCCATTCCTCCACCCACTACACATCCATCACCATCTGCTCACATTCCTTCACCTAAGGATAATGACCTTCCTTCACCACTTTCTCAAAATCCCCCACCTTCACCTCATGATACTAGTGCATCTAATAAAGAGGGATATGGCAATGAAAAATTAGACAGTGAGGATAGTGAGGCTAATAACAGTAAAGAAGAAAGCATAGAGGAGGCAGATATCAATGAAGATGAGGTAAATGAAGCAAAAAGTAGCATAAATGATGATGATGATGATGATGATGATGGCAGTGGAACAAAGAGCCTTGATGACGATGAGGCAAAGAGTGCTGATAAGAGCCCTGAGGATAGTGAAGATACAAATGAAGAAATTATAAAAGAAGATAGTGAGGGTAGTGAGGCTGATGATAGTTGTAAAGAACACAGTGAGGCTCACAGCAATGAGGCTGAAGAAGACAGTGAAGAAGGAAATGAAGAGATAGATATCAGTGAAGATGAGGAAAACGAAGAAAATTCCAATGAATCAGAAAATAATGAAGCACAAACCAATGAAGAAGAAGGCAGTTAAGAAGGCAATAGGTTAAAAGGCCATGATGACAGTGATGAAGCACAAATCAGTGGATCAGATAAGGGAAACAAGGAAAAATGCAGCAGTGCTGATAAGGGAAATGATATCAGTGAGGATGATATCAGTAATAAAACAAAGAGCATTCATGAAGAAGACAGTGATGATATTGGCATTAATGATGATAGCGGGTTAAAAGGCCATGACAGCAATGGTGATACCAATGATGAAGGCAGCCATAAGAGCAATGTTGATAACAACAATGAGGACAAAAAGGATACCCATGATGATGGCATTCATGATGGAAGCAAGACTGAAGACACTAAAATGATCATAATTGAACCTTTTTCTTTGACCTACCAAAGAGAAAGTAGGCATGTGTTTGCTGCCCTACAGAGGCAAGGGGCCATGCCTTCCACATCAACTAAGCAGCTTGAAAAAGGAAAAGAAAATGTCATGGAGGAAGAAGAAGAAGACCAACATGAGACTGAGCAAGAATTTGAACTCATTTATGTTTCCAGTGATGATGAAAATGAGGAAAGTATCTCAAGAATGTTTCTCAAATCTAAATATGTCCAAATTAAAGACTTGCAAGCCAATCTAGGTAGAGCTAGGAATGTCATCCATTATTATGAGGCTAAAAGCAAGTAGCTAGAGGCACATAAGGAAATCTATGAGGTCAGAGCTATCAGAGCTTAGAAAGAGGCTGTAAAAGCCAAGGCTAAGATAGATGAGGCCTTGGATAGATATGGAGACACTGATGAAGAGGAAGAACAACTTCCCAGGAGGAGGCCAAGAACAATTGTCTTAAAGAAGGCCTTAACCAAGGAGAGAGAGAAAGAGGCAGCCTTGACAGAGTAGCTCACTCCAAGTGAGTTACTTGCCATGTAAATTTACTATGACTGGGAACCTTGGATTGAGAGGGTTAATATGCACTTGGAGGGTCTATTGGAGAAGACCAAGAGGGACCTAGACCTCCAAAAGAAGATGGCAAGGCATTATGCCTTAAGGAACAAGATTGCAAGGGCCAAGCTCAAAAGAGCCCTTCCAAAGATTCAAGCTCTAAAAGAGTCAAAGGGAAAATAAAACCTTGAAATCCTTGTTGATGCATCCATACAGGCATCTCAAACACCATGAGCAAGGTAAATTCAGATTTTGGAAACTTTTTGAAAATTTTAGTTTTTTTACTGATTTAGAGGGCCAAAGGCGCAGCGCCACTGGTGCTACGCTCCTTTTTGGGGAACTATTTTGAGGAGTGGTTTAAATTTTCAGATTCATCAGGCCAAGGGCATCATGCAGACAAAATTTCAGATCATTTGGAGCAGAGTTGGTCCTCCAAAAGTGCCAAAAACACCCAAAAAACAGCCTTTCTGCCCTATTTTTAGAGCTAGTGTTGCGTGTTGAACAGTCTTGGGAGATTTAGTTTTTGAGCACGTAAATTAGATCCAATCAGAAACCTAAAGGAATTTTTGGAAATTATACTTGACAATCTTTCCAATGAGCTTTCATGGAGCTCATTTGGACACTGGGAAGGCCTTCAAAACGTAGCTGCAAGATGACCTATTTTTCGGGTGCCCGCACTACGCCCTTGGACCTTAGTGTTACGCCTTTGCCTAGAAAGTAAAAAAAACACACTTGGAGATATTTTTTGAGTTATTGAGGAGCCCCAAAATCATTTTTTTCCAAATTTATGTGTTAGAAATTATTTTTCATTTATTACATTAGATATTTTGTGCCTTGGGCCTTGCATGGTCTTAATGGGAAAAAATGGCATTTATGATGTATTTATGACATTTTGGGAACCCTATTTAGGGTTTTGGTCCTCCTTTCTGGTTAAATACAGCATTGAGGCCTCATCGTACATGTTGAATGATTATTGAGAGAAATATCATAGACTTGAATATTGAGGAGAAATTTGACTTTGGACTTTCTGAATGTCTTGATTTGCATGATGATGGAGCAAGCTCCCTTGCAGGATTCCTGAGCATAGTTAATGGTGATGTCTTTCCTATCTAGTGTTTTTTTTCTTATGTTATCATTTTGTTTCCTCTTTCTCATGTAGTAGGACATAAATTTTAGGCTAAGAAATATTGTTTAGAGGCACCTTAGCTCTGTCTGCTCTCTACTACTCGTATGTTTTCCTCTGCTAGGTCGGATTAGAGAATCATTAAATGCTCTCTAGTTCCACTTATGCTTTTTTATCTTAAATATTATTTGATGAAGCAAATGTCAAATTAATTCATGGTTAGACTTGCTCTTTGATGTAACTTAAACATTGTTTTTAAGGTCTTTGCTTTGAAGTATTGTTGATTAGGTTTAGCTGAAGAGGTTTATGATTTTCCATGCCATTTCATTTATTCTAAATGGTTTCTTTGGAGGTATTTGTAGTTTGATTTAGGAAATTAGGAGTTACCTACTCTTTGATCTCTGCTATATGTTTATATTAAATGTTTTCTTTGCGTGAAGGTGAATCACTAGAAGACTTACAAGTTTCTTGCTTTCTATGATTCACTGGATTGTTGTCTTAGTGCTTACTTGCTAGGGTTTGGTCAAGGAAGTTATTGGCGTGCCCTGTCTTTGGTTATTTCTTTATTCTTAGTAACCTTAAAGACCATTCTTGTTAAAGTATTTTTTGAAGGATTCTTAACTACCCTTTTGCACCTACTATGTTCACAATTTAATGTTCACCTCACCCACATAAGCTTTTATATCCATTTGGCTTTGTTAGACTTGCCCTGTGATATACCCTTGACCTCTTCTCAAGACCTTTGTAGACTCCATAGACGAATGGTTTAAACCTCTCTCACTCTATCTATTTTTCTTGACAACCTACCCAACCAAACAAACAAACAAATAAACTGTAATCCTTATAACTAGCCTAAAATCAAAACCCTAAAAATCTATCAAGTTACTTCCTTTACACAAGTATAGAGAGAGCCCTCTTTGAGTCTAGGAAGGCTAGGTCCTAGGACTCCAAAGACTGGTTTGATGTTACTCTTGTACATTTGGTCTTTCCGATCTAGAAAATTACGGGGACCTAACATATGGCATGTAAATGTGTAGGATGATCATGTCTCCGTAAAGAATGAGTAGGTAAGTCATCCAAGTTGGGTTGCACAATGTGTTTGATATCATGAAATGCGTAAGACATATCACTTTGAAACCTTGCACTAGAATTTTTTATTCCAAAAGATAATTTATAGTATGCAAATGTTCCCCATGGACATATGACGTTTTTTTTAGGCTAATTATCAAGGAGTATGTTTATTTGATTGTAGCCATAAAATCCATCCATAAATGAAAATATTTCGTTTCTAGCACAATCATCAATAATATATCGATGTAAGGGGTAGGATAATTGTCTTCAGGACAGGCCTTTTTAATATCCCTATAATCAACACATACTCTGATAGTCCCTTGTTTCTTGGTTACTGGAACTATATTAGATACCCAATCTATCATAGTAATAGGATAAATAAATCCCACATGATGTAGGTTTTCAACTTCAGCCTTAATTGCGGCATATTTCACGGATGTATTGGATGCAATATTTGTCTAATAGGTTTAGCATTCGAGTATGCCTTAATTTCATGAATAACAATATTAGGATCAATACCTGGCATTTCTTCATAATACGAGGCAAAAATTTCGCGGAATTCCTGAAATAGGGCTTCATATAAATTGATATCTTTAATCGAGCAAGAAGTGCCTATATGAATTTTTTCAGTTATCCCAGGTTTGATCGATATGTGAATACAAATTGTGGTGGAAATATTTCCTAAATTTGTCTCAGAATCAGAATGACGAATGGAAATAGGATTTTGAGGTTCCTCAACATAATCAATCGAAAAGATGGATGAAAATTCATTTTCGAGTTTATCAAGGTCAAGTAAAAAAGAAGATCAATGATGAAGATCATCCCATGGTAATTCATCAAATGACAAGATTTCTCAGATATTTTCATCAGTTGAAAACACTTGTTGAAAAGGAACAGAAAATGATGTCATGGATGATCTTGATAAAGAAGAAGACTCTTCATTGACCATATTCATTTGATCAGTATTAGTTGATGGAATGTCAGAACACGATTTTATCACTACATATACCGATTCATATGGACTTACAGGCATCTCGCCACCATAGGAGCCCAATTCAGATTCTAAAGGCACATTCCATGTGTCATCAAATGGCATTTTTCTTGATGTAATCATATTGATATTGGAAATAGTTCGAGGTACATTAGGAGGAGGTATAGTGAAAGTTCCCATGATAGTGGAATCTTTAACTAGTCCCACCCCAACATATTCATAAGGGATAACTGTTTTTTCAACATGCTAGATACTATCTGTAGAGGTATGGTATGAAGCAAAGTAAGACAACTAATCGATTTTAACAATATTTCCTTTATGAGGAAACATGATCATCTAAAATACTGATGAAACCACATCAGTCATAGAATAAGACCAACTTTGACCCAGACGAAGGTTGTAATTAAGATGGGCATCAACAACTTCCACCTCAAGCGTTACAGTTTTTCCTTCTACCTATCTAGGCAGATCCTGGAGTATTCCGAATGGGTGAAAACCTATTCCATCTAAGGCTTTAAGAATCATCGGTGATTGGTTGCTTGGATTTAAGGACATAATGCACATAGATGCTCCCTCATCAATTATTGTGCGAAAAAATCACCTAGATTTGACTAAAATAGGAATTTGAAAATCCATTTGATGTGGGAGTCTAGGTACAAAGTTCTCTAGATCAAATAAAATTAGATTAAATTGTTGAGGATCAATCACTCCTATAGTTAATAATATTAATTTCCTCTGAGCTGGACAAGATTGCACCACTTCGAGGGCTGAAATTGTTGAAGGGGATATGGCCAAATATTCAACAATATTGTAATTCTGAGCGACTCTCTCATGTGGGTTGAAAGCCGATTTTCGAGGTACACCTTTGGCAAGTGGTTTAATCGCTAGATCAGTATTAGGTTTCTCGATTTTTAATGGTTTGGAAACGGGGGAAGTTAATACTGGATTTTGAATGGATATTCACTTTATTTTCTAGTTACAGGACTCTTAGATCCATAGTCTCGAGATTATGTCCCAACCATGACTTGGGACATCATCAAGATATCCACCGATGAATTGGAAGAATATCAGATCATTTTTTTGTCTTGTGATGGAAAACGACCATTAAGGACAGCGAGTGTGGGTGAACCTTTGACAAATTTGGATACCTCGGCCCGATGTGGGCACTCTTTGGTGTAGTGATCCTCATCATAGATAAGAAAAGGATAACAAGGTTTCTACTTTTCATTTAATAGTTCAGTTTTTTATGCTTTATATTTGGGGGAAGTGTTTTTTTATTTTTACCCTTGCCCTTCTTCTTATTGCCGAATGATTTAGCTATGCTTTTAGATGAGTCTACGACGTGAATCTCTACAGAAGTTTCTAGGGAAGTATCTTCTTTAGGTGAATCTGGTAGAGCTATGATTAGAGAAGTAGCTTTAGATGATTTATTCTTACTCTTTGTCGTATTAAATATTCTAATTAAACCGTCTGTGGCATGATAACTATAAGGAGTTGCAGTGAGTTAACCTGGGCATGGTAAATCAGGAATTGTTTCATACAAAGTACCAAACTATGTGTAAACAAGGTCCAGATAATGGGCTTGAGCAATGACATGCTCTTTTGTTACAACGACTCCTTTAGCTACATCTTTAGTAAATTTAGGAATTAATGATTTCATGAACCATTCAAATAGAATTTGATCCAAAATGAAAACTTTGACTAAGTGGCGTCTATGTCACCATTCTTGTATGTGATCTGAAATGTATGTAGACGTACTTTGTTTTAATGAAGTCAAAATTTTCATTTCATAATTATAATAGACTGGAAACTGAAAATGAGTCAATAAGGTTGTTGCTAAAGCAATGAAATTGTTGAAAGAGCCTCGCGGTAACTCAATGTACCCCTTTGCGGCTAAGCCGATCAAATTTCTTTGAAAAAGTATCAAATGATTTGAATCATTGATTAAATAATTGGATGCAGACCATAGATGATAATTCATCACATGATTCAAGGGGTCTTCTCCTAATTTTCCTTCAAACTTTGGAATGTCACTGGGAAACTTAGTAGGCATTTCTGGCCAAAACGAAAGATAGTAAATATGATCATTCATTAGCTGAGACAAGTCCGGTAAATCTAAAGTTGCAATGAATGGTAACCCTTGGTTAGGGTCTTACTGAGAAAATTGATAACCTTGAGGGAAAATTCTAGTACCTGGAGGAGGATATCTAGGAAAACTTGGGATAGCCTGAGCAGTTGGAATTGGTATACCTCTAGGGTATCTAGGGTTAGCCATACCAAAATGAGGTTGAACTGGTATTTGATATGTATAAATAGGGTATGGTTGGCTCTGGTAGACTATATTTTGTCCCATTTCCCCATATTGTAATTATTGACTTTGAAAAAACTAACCTTGAAAATGTTGGCCTGCTGAAGGTTCTCCCTAAGTAGTTGGTCCTGTAAAAATTTTCCCTTGAATAGATTGGTTGTCCTTGAAAGGTTTGACCTGTAAAAAGTAGAATTATTTGTACTTTTGTTGCACTAGATTTTCCTACAGAGGTTTGATGAATAGACTGAACTATAGGTCCAGTTTGATGAGTAGTAACCTGAGGAATCACCTCTGTAATAGTTTTCATTGTCATTTGAAGGGTTGTAACAATAGGGGCTTGAGAAACACCTATGACAAGTGTACTTGGTCACTGAACAAAATTTTGCACAACGAATTGGATAGGAGTACTCAGAGTACTCAGACTAGCTTGTTGACTACTTGGAACATATACGTGTGGGGTAATTTGAAGCGCACCTTGAACAAGTTGTTGGACTTCGGTAAAACCAAATTGTCCAGCTAGCTGAGCAAGTTGATTATAAGGTACTTGTAATGTAGGTTGAAAATATTGTTGATTAAACAATGGGTTACACATAGTATTTATCCCTGAGTAAGGAGTTCCCATTGAAGGTTGCGATGCATAAGGTTGAACATAACAAGTTTAAGGCATTGAAACATAAGTTTGATAATTAACAGGAACATTTTTCCCTACAACCAGGGGATAAGTTCAAATAAAAGGTTGTCCTCCTTGAAAATATGGTTGCTCTTGAAAAATTTGTTGCCCTTGGAAAGGTTGCTACCCTTGGAGATTTTTCTTCCCTTGAAAAGGTTGCTGCCCTTGGAGAGGCCATTGTCCTTGGAGAGACCATTTCCCCCTAGGCGCTATATGGACACCTTGTGAGCTAGCTTGAGTGATATTATTGAAAAACATATAGACATGTTCCGCTGTCAAAGGTTTGGTTGTAGACTCATACAAACCAATTGACAGGGTAGAAGTTTTCAGAGAATGAATATGCTCCAGAGAAAGTGCCAGAAAACATAGATGACTTAGTAGATATGATTTGAGAAACCATGGTACTACCTCCGAGCAAAGATTAGAATGGTATGCGGCGTCGTGACTGAGTGTAACCATAGCTGTGTATAAAATCATTAATTGATGATACCAAGGATCTGGTCTAAAAGGAATGGAAGAGTAAATTTGTTCACTATACCTTAGATCTAAAGATTCTTGATGAGATGGAAGTGTAATCTCTTATTCCATGTTGTAATATTCCTATTTTAGTAAATTGCTACAACAATGAGAATATCTCAAGATATTCTAAAGTTTGAGCTCCAGTAATAAGCAAGCACAATATTGGTGTAGCAGCAATACTCAATTCATAGAAACATGAGAGAAATCCATAGCCATTTCATTAAATAATAGAAGCAACAATAGAGTATAAGATCTTGAGGAAAACGATACTCAAGATGAACAATGCTCAACCTCAAAGAACAAGTACATAAACCCTGACAAAACCACTACTATATATGTATGCTCAAGCTATGACTGCGTAGTCCATGAAGGGAAACTGCTGCATAATAGTGTCAATCCACAAATGTATCAATGTGTGGCTCAAATAAAATAGGGCGAGAAATATCTCAACCCCTGGAAACAATAATGCACAATCCTTGGAAGGATTGGATGCAAAACATACAAAATGGCAATTCTACAGAAATGTCAGAGTTGCTGGGTAGCTGCAGCAACTCAGAAATAGAATTGGATGGATATGGCTGAATCTGATGCTCAAACTGAATGTGCCTCTTCCAATGTATCTTTCAAGTGAAAGGCTGGTCCCTTCACTAAAGATCTCTCCCTCCAATACTCTGCAAGTGATCCTCTCAAAATAACGCAGTCACTGGATGTAACTACGATGTAGGGCTATGGAATGAGTTGGCCTTGATGCCAAAATATGCAATAAGCTCTGGGATGCTTCCAAACTGATATCCCAAAGGAAAGAGGGACTCCTCCTGTCAAAAATAGTTGAATGAGATGGTGTAGTGAACCCTCACTGCAACAACCAACAACACAACATTAATCTGTTGCAGAAATAATGTTGTCTTGATGGAGGATGCTTGGCCTCAAGCTTGGATGTGAGGAAAATGAAGAAAATTCCCTCAAGAGACCTCTCAAGAAGGATAAGGAATCCTAAATAGGAATTCCCCTGGAAATTCTTTCTAAATAGCAAAGAATGCTCAATTGTCTCAATAGACAATGAAATTAATAATCATAAGCATGAGAAACAATGGTTGCCTTTCCCTCCTTTTAAACAAATGAAAGCCCCTTTCCATGGGTGCCACTCCTTTTAGGGTCTCCTCCACCAAATAACCATTTCCTCATTCATACTGCGTTGCTTCTCTAAGTGTGCTCCACCTCTTGGCCCAACGTTGTTGACTTGGTTAAACTTGACCTTGTCTACTTGCAAATCACCCTGTTCACACATGAGGGTGTGAAAACCAGCTCCAATGTTGATACCCTTCCATAATATGAGGAATTTTATTGAGATTATTACTATGCATGGGCCTTCTTACCCATTTATTCTCCTCCTAGGTGAAATATGAAAAAATTAATGTTCCAAATTATTGTCAGAAAATTTTGGAACATTACAGCCCTCCCCTCCCAAATGTTGCTTTTCCCCAAGCAAATGCAAGGACAGAACTAGAAAGCCTCCTCTCAAGGCATGGATTCTATGAAGTGTTTGAGGAACATCTTCCTCATGTGGATCCTCCATCCCCCAAGCAATCATCCATGCAAAATGAGTTACCTCCCAAGTAGGCAACTCCTGGAAACTGTCTTCCACCTATAGCTCCAGCAAGGTAGGTGGGATGAAAATATTCTAATGGTAGAAAAGTAGCCTACCCCACGTTGTCCTTCTCTCCACTCATGATAAGTGTATAGAAATTACTGATCCTGGGCTACAAAATACTTTCCCTCAAGTGGTAAGATGAACACTAGATCTCCAAGGATTTCTCCTCCAACGCTGCAAATCATGTTGGCCCAAGTATCTCCATATATGATGAGTTGAAATTCATCAACATATGGCATCTCCTCCAACATATGGCTCACCTCATAAAGTGAAAAATGTGTTGTCAAGTTAACCATATCATGTCCCATGTTCCTCTTAGAACATGTAGTTCAAAATGTGTGAGGAATTTCTCCCTTCAAGGACACATTCACCCAATGTGTCTCTCCTCCAATCATGCTCCCAAGAAAAGCTCTAGCAATATCAATCAATGGAACCATAAGGAGAATCATGCTGGCTGCCATGTGAAGTAAATGAGAAGGAAAATGGTCCCTCAAATGTAGCCAACATAGTTTGACTCTACACTGCCATAGAAAATAAAATTATGGGTGGCATCCCCACCATTTGCTTACTGCCCCATTCTCCTAGAGAAAGTTAATGATGTATTGTGCAATGTATGTATGTTCTCCATGAGAAATTTCCTCCCCATCTCCTCTTAGGGAGTGAACATCCACAATGGCCTCATGTAGACCATTAAATCTAGAAGGAAGAATATCCTTCCTTTGAGCGAATCCCTGCACATGTATGGTTAAGAGATGCATATATAGAGATAAATCAATATGCAAGCCAACAATACTCTTACCATATGTTTTTATCATATAAATGGAGTGGCTCATAGATGAGTCTCCCCTCATCCTCAAAGGGAGAAGAGTTGACTACGATAACTCCTCCATCTCCTCATGATCCATGGAGTGCCTCCTCAAAGTCTTCAAGTGGTTTTTCCCACAAGAAGGAAAGAAATGTAACGTGGCATTCATGGTTGGCCCATGGTTCCTCCTGAAATGTACAACATGTATAGTAAGGAGAATCATGCTCCCAATGGGCATCCTCAATCTCAAGCCCACTCTCCAAATAAAGCTCCCCATAAACATAAACATATCAGAAATACATGGAAGCATAATACAATAAGAACAAGTTGTCAAATGACAACCGGAAAATGGATCAAGGTCCCTCCCATGGAACCAGCGTAGTGCAACCTTTGCCTGCATCAAATCAAACAATATCAAGTGCTCTCCTGACCACTTTCTTGCTGCCACAATCATCTCATAAGATAGAAACATGAAAGTACAAAAGGGTGTCAATGGTGCACACCAAAAATCATGTGGCCTTTCCCACAAACCACCAATGAGATAGCCAATATCAATGCTAAAAATGGCTCCAAGTACATCATTATACAATATGAAAGAAGGAATGATCCTCCTTGGTATAATATGTTGCTGATAAAAATACAAGAAGTACAATACATAAAGTAAATTTGTACATTCTCCATCATGTACTCGAAGACTTGAGCTGAAATGGCTCAACTGAAAATTCTCCCTTACTCCCAATGAGTAGGAAGGTGGCTGTGACATCCTCACCATCATCATCCAAGCTATGGATCTCTTCATATGCTGATGTATGTTCTATTGTATTCCCTCCCAAATGAACTCCTCTTCTAAGGCAAGATATGCATCAAAATGCATGGAAAAGAAGTCCTCATATGCTGCATGCAACAACTTCTCCTTGAGACTAGAATCTCTATTCAAGAAGACTCTACCATGTGAATATATGACCATATCCTCCACAATGTATCTGTCATCTCTTCCTGGGTCATCAAGAGTCATGCATGCATCTATATCCTTGGATTACTCTACCAAGAGCTGAGATCTCCAATACGAATCAATCCTCCCAAGGGATAGCGGTGGCGATCTGGCATGTGAAGCTCTCCTCCGGCTGCTGTCTGCTAATTTGACATCCCCCATGCCAAATTTCTCCTCCAAACTCTTCAACTCTCCAAATTCCAAGAGTGGAGAATCCAAAGACAAAATGTCTCTCATCAATGATAGATCTGGTGGCCTCCCTGCTGGAATGCCTCTATGCAGCGAGACATCAATATCAGGAGTGGACTGCACATAGGGTTGGGAAACCTTGCCCTTGCTCTCACAGTGCAATACAGTCTGCCTCCTATTTTCACTGGCTTTCTGAAATAGAAAAGGTTGTGGACTCCTCATCATATGATGTTGCTCTCCCTTCCTCCCTCCTTCTTTCAGCTGCAGTGCTACAAAATCATGATGCTCATTGATTGTGCTGGGATCTCCATGAATAATATCCTAGGGACCTCCTTGAAAATATGCAAGAATCACTCTAGTTGGAGCAAGAGCTCCTCCTTCCTCTGCGTGAGGTGCTAGATCAACTCTAGAAATGACAGCGTTGTTGCCCTCAGCCTCCTCAATATGAGTGGGAAACCCTCCAATGATTAGATCCTCTTTTGAAAAAGAGATCTGTTTGCCTCTTTGGGCCAAAAATGAAGATATTGCCTCCAAATAAGCATCATGCAAGATTTCAGCCTCCTTGATAGCTTTCTGTAGTGATTCTGAGTCTATGATTTTCTTCAATACATGCAAGGGTTTTGTTGGTTTGAATGTGTTTGCTTCCTCCACATGTGTTTTAGAATTTCTTCTACCAAATCTCATCATCAAAGTTCTAATGAACATTGCATAGGAAGAGGTATTTGCATTTTTCAAATTAAAAGAATCAAATAACCACCATTCATAGACCTTACCTCCCAAATGCAGTGCTGCTACTCGGATGGCTTCATCTTTGGTAATCTGATGCTGCTGCAAAAAGGTGTCTAGCTCTTCTATCCAAGCCCTAGCTGAACAAGTAGGGGAACCATCAAAGATATATAGAATAAATATATCTTCATCATGCTGCTTGCTCCTCCTCACCATGATGTTTCAAAACTCTGGAAAATTAATATGATCTCTAAACCTCTGGGTTTGAGACTCATACTCATGCAAGAAACCTCTAAGAGTTCCTCTCTTCGGCATTTCTTCTTCTTCTTCTTCTCTCATGGAAAGACTGGCCATGTGACTGCACTGTATATCATAGGGTGTAACTACATGCTCACATCCCCTACAAGAAAATCTAGAGTTTGACTCAATTTCAAACCCTCTTGGAGATCCTGTACCAATCTCCCTCATTAGCTTCTCAAAATTTTCATGAATGCTCTGTACAGATTTTGGAAGAAGCTTTGTAAGCCCTTCTTCCCTCTTTCCTCCATATGATGGAGTCTTCATCTTCTCTCTCCTTGATAGCATGATGGCTGAGATCCACTATCTGGGCCATAGGTCATGCTCTGATACCATTGTAATATTCCTTTTTCAGGAAATTGCTACAACAATGAGAATATCTCAAGATATTCTAAAGTTGGGGCTCCAGCAATAAGAAAGCATAATATTGGTGCAGCGGCAATACTCAATTCATAGAAAAATGAGAGAAAGCCATAGCCATTTCATTATATAATAGCAGCAACAATAGAGTACAATATCTTGAGGAAAATGATACTCAAGATGAACAATGCTCAACCTCAAAGAACAAGTACATAAAACTTGACGAAACCAATGCTATATATGTATGCTCAAGATATGACTGCGTAGTCCATGAACGGAAACTGCTGCATAATAGTTTCAATACACAAATATATCAATGTGTATCTCAAATAAAATAGGGGGAGCAATATCTCAACCCCTGGAAACAATAATGCACAATCCTTGGAAGGATTGGCTGCAAAAAATACAAAATGGCAATTCTACAGAAATGTCGGAGTTGCTGGGTAGTTGTAGCAACTCAGAAATAGAAATGGATGGAGATGGATGAATTTTATGCTCAAAATTAATGTGCCTCCTCCAATGGATCTTTCAAGTGAAAGGCTGGTCACTTCACTAAAGATCTCTCCCTCCAATACTTTGCAAGAGCCCCACTGCAAGTGCTCCTCTCAAAATAACACAGTCACTAGATGTAACTCTGCTGTAGGGCTATGGAATGAGTTTGCCTTGATGCCAAAATCTGAAATAAGCTCTGGGAAGCCTCAAAACTGATATCCCAAAGGAATGAGGGACTCCTCTCAAAAATAGCTGAAGGAGATGGTGTAGTGAACCCTCACTGCAACACCCAACAACACAACATTAATCTTCTACAGAAATAACGCTATCTTGATGGAGGATGCTTGGCCTCAAGTCTAGATGTGAGGAAAATGAAGAACAATCCCTCAAGAGACCTCTCAAGAAGGAGAAGGAATCCTAAACAGGAATTCCCCCAGAAATTCTTGCTAAACAGCAAAGAATGCTCAATTGTCTCAATAGACAATGAAATGAATAATCATAAGCATGAGAAACAATGGTTGCCTTGCCCTCATTTTAAACAAATGAAATTCACTCTCCATCTATCCCACTCATTTTAGGGTTTCCTCCACCAAATAACCCTTTCCTCATTCATACTGCACTGCTTCTCTAAGTGTGCTCAACCTCTTGGCCCAACGTTGTTGACTTGGTCAAACTTGACCTTGTCTACTTGCAAATCACCCTATTCACACATGAGGGTGTGAAAACCAACTCCAATGTTTATCCCCTTCCATACTATGAGGGATTTTATTGAGATTATTACTATGCATGGGCCTCCTTACCCATTTATTCTCCTCCTAGGTGAAATATGAAAACATTAATGTTCCAAATTATTGTCAGAAAATTTTGGAACATTACACACGTCAGATATCTCTTCAATGCTAATTAGGCCAAGAGGAAGATTATAAGTGATGAGAATTTTCACTTGAGGTGAAAGAGGATGAGATTCAAGGTGATTGTTATCATAAAATCAGACCTGATAGGCTTCCAATCAAGTTAATCTCATGTAACTGTTTCAGACCAATATTTTGGCTGAGGCTTAGCCTCCTCATTCTGAGAGGGCTCTCTCAAGGGTTTATGATTTTTGATAAATATGTAGATGGCTAAATATATCTAGGGTAAAATAATATAAATGATTTAAAATGGTTGTAAATCACATGAGCAAGTGTACATTGGGCTTATGGGGTCATAACAGTTTCAGAAAAACCAAAACAATCTACCTAGCATGCAAGTCAAGGCATATCAGAGTTCAAGTCAAGGAATACACATGTAGAACAATGAAACACACAGTCAGTTTGTCTATGAAGGAAGTCAGAGCATCATTTATGAATTATGAGTAACATAAGCAAACACCACTGCAATATAATATTGAAAAGACACCATTGGAACAAGAACATACAAGAACTCCTCATGAATCTTGAGTTGTCTAAGTAGAAAATCTGTATTAAGCTAAAAACAGCGACTTACAAAAGACACGGTATTTTTGCTAACAAATGTACAAAACCTTCTATTTTGACTCCTTGATATTTTATAGATCATTTACACCATAAGGTAACCTTATCCACAGCTAGATACATCGAATTCCTATGCTTTGACACCTATCTTTCCATAAAACATGGTATTTATTACAAAAACAGTTGTAAACCTAATACAGAGTCCTATTACAAATAGAATTAGAACTCTTTTAACTCTAATCAAACAACCTTATCTAAAATTAATTACATCATTTTCCACCTATATTTTCATTAATTAAAATCCTGATGATGAGCTCCAACCTGTTATGACCATAATGTTGATGATGTTGATCTCTTGCAAACCAGGAAACTGCTTCCCTATTTTAAGGCTTAGGATTCTTTTAGTTTCTTGAGACACTCTAACCACTAATAACCCATAAATTTGAGGCTAATTACTGTTAGGAACATGATTATCATATTTCTGAAGTCATCCCCTCATGCTAGATGTGTAAAATCAACTTCAAACTTCTCAAAACAGTGAAAACAGACCTGCATTACGAAAACAACACAGTTTCATAGCGCTTTTCGTAGCACAGTATTTTTACCCATTTTCCTTCAAAATTTTGCTTCATTTCCTTTAGGTTTACTTTAATATTCACTTGACATAGCTTCCTTATAAATTTCAAGTCAAAACACATGATCTTCCCTCCAAAATTTGATAAGGAAAGGGTGAAAAAGATGCTACAGCGGTTTCGTAGCGCATTTCACCCTTTTTGCACTGTGTGCACTACGAAACTGCTGTGTAAGTGGTTTAACCAAATTTTCTTCAAAATTTGAAACAAAAAGGTGCCAAAAATTTAGAAAATCACTGGCTTCATCAAAACCATCAACTATTTGGACTAAAAACATAACCTTCATAAAATTTATTCCTCGTTTTCCATTTGAGTTTGCTTTGAATTTGTCATTTTGTACCTCTGTTCTTTAGTTCATTTTGAGACTATTTTAATTGTAGCTCCAAATCCTCCACTTGGCCTCTTAGCTTTCTATTACTAGCTCTCAAATGAGTGTTGATCACTCTAACAAATTTTGATTCTTGAATGGTTGGAATTGTCCATGTAAAAAACTACTCTACACTGCTTGGAATATCTGACCTAGAAATTGTTTGACCTTCCCAAATAGCCTTCATCCTCTTGAACTCTATCTTTTCAATGTTGTGATTTCTGGCCCTCTTTCTCATCATTTCTATCTCTTGGTTTTCTAGCTTCAATATTTCTTCTAGCAGTTGACACTCTATCATGTGTTCCTTTCCCTTCATTATCTTGCTGGCTGCATGCTCCACTATAGGTGATGAGAGATCAACCACCTCTTCAAGGAATCTGGCTGCTTCAATATTTACTTAGATATATTTACTTCCTTCTTGGATTTTCTTTTCATGCCTGGTTAAAGTTTTCCTAGCTTGAAAAACAAAGGCTGCATTCTCACCTTCAAATTCCAATTTCTTTGTTGATTTCATTTTTCTATGTTTGTGTTCATCTACTTCAATGAAATATGCTTGCACAATGGGTGATTATTCTATATAAATTGCATGAAGTATATCATCCAATTTTCCTTTCATCATTTGGTTGTCCTCTGACACTGAAACAATTTCTTTTCCCTTTGATGTTGTTGCTTGGCTTCTTGTCTTTCTCTGGATCTCCTGCTTACTGGCCACATGTTTTTGTTTTGTTTCTTTGACCCTTTCTACTCTCTGTTTTACAGGTGATGGAGTTTCTACAAAAAGCACTAATGTTTATTTGTTCTATCTTCAACCTGTTTCCTTGGTTTCAAATTTACAAACCTCTTTGCTTTAGTAACCACTGGCTGACTGGATTCTGCTACTGGTGGTGAAGGATTCCCCTTAATCTTAGGGTTTCTAGCTGGGGTTAGGGTTTCCATTTCAAATCCACTCATAAATAAAAAGGAAGACCAATCCCTATTTATTTTCTGAAGCTCATTCAAAAACAATAATTTTACAAACCGTGATGAAACAAAGATGTTTCACAGCCATCAAATTTAGCTTGGACTTTGTCAGCCATTTTGGAAAGGCTTCTATGCAAATAAAATGGTAAATATAATGATATCATACCTATGAAATGAAAAAACAGTTTGAAATGATAAGTGTAAACTTTATGGTACCTACCTTCACATGTGAAATATCTTTAAATATTGAATAACAGCTTTGCATAGTTGTCCTTGATACAGCTTCTAGGTATTGCATTGTTCAGGTCCATATCTACATATTCAGTTTTCATAAATTCCTTGCATGGTTCCATGTCGAACCTAAAACCTTTAAACAAATATTCTTGTCCGCTTAGTATATCTTTCACAGAAGCTATGATCTCAGGTGTAACTGGCATATTTATCATTCCAATTTTGGTAGTTGTTCCACTGAAATGTAAAGCAAACTCTTTGGACACCTAAGTGTAAAAACCCTACAGCTTTCACAAAATTTGAGACAGCCATCTTTGCTAAAAGCCTCCATTACCATTTTATCCTCAACAATAGTATTTTCATTCTTAGGCTCTTATCTTAGACAATTTCCCCCTCTGTGGACCTTCTTCTCCTCTGCCATGTTTCTTGTAAAAAAAACTTGTTAACTTCTCTAAAACCTACAAAACAACCTCACTTGATTTGATGAACAAACTCTCTTGATTTGATGAAAAACCTTGCTTGATAATGGTGAAATTTTTCTTTGAATAGAACAACCACAAACTTATCTTTACTGCTTCAGAGCTCAAACAACATATGTGAGGTAAATGTAATATCCCAAAATAAGGACTTTCTACAAAAATAAGAATATTCGAAGATATTCTTAAGTTGGAGATCCATTAAATAGACTCATATGGTGTGTTAAAAAACACATAGACATAAAAAGAGTGAAACAACAGCAAAGAAGAACTTCTACACCTTCCCAAGTGGGGAAAATGCAGCAAATAGACCCTGAAAATGTTATTCTTGAATATCTGGGTTTTAACTGGGTCAAATAACACTTGATTCCCTTAGAATATGATAATAGGCCCTCACATACAAAAGGGTATCAGAAATAAATCCCTTTTTATATGTTAAACATACCTCCCGGCTTCATATCAACTCAAAAATAGCCAATTCCCATGACTTGAGTTATGCAAGAAAATACTGAAGCATGTAAAACGTTATTTTATGAGGGTTTATACAGTGTAATGATAAAATAACATGGATCTGGAGTTTTATGGAACAATATTCCAAGAAAATGAAGATCTGATCTCCTTATTGTATTATAAATCCAACCCGGCAAGGGTTTCATGAAGATACAAGTAAAAAAAGAGCAGATCTGAATATCCAGCTATGAAAATGTAGTCTTACTGCAACATTATAGAAATATAGCTGAATAATACAAAATAGGGATGAGAATCCCTTCCTCTAGATTTCCGGGAGATGGGTTGGCCCTTTCCCTACGAAACTAACTCAGAAACAAGGGTCTTAACCCTATTTCAGCAACTCTATGCAAAATGACGCAGTTCCTGCAAGGGACTAAGCTGTAGGAGATGAGGAATACTTTGGCCTACTGACAAGATATGAAATGTGCTCAGAAATCTTCCTAGCTTATCTCTCAAGAGAAGGAAGGCACCTTCTACTAAGAAACAGACCCAGAAGTGGTGTAATAAACCTCCACTGCAACACCCTACAACTCAATGATATCCTGCTACAGAAATAATTCTGGGGCTGAAGAATGGTGCTTGGCCTCAAGCCTAGATGTGGAGAAATATAGGAAAAGCTATCCCAAGAGGCCTCACAAGGGAATAGGTGGGATTCCCGCTCGGGAACACCCGGTTCTAAATAACACTGCAACCCTGCTAGACAGCAAGAGGAAGCCAATTCTAAACAGACCAAGATCAAATGATCAAATCCAAAGCATGCATAAAAAAGGCTCCCATCCTCTCCATATATAGAAACTGAACCTCTCCACATTGTGTCCCATCCACATGTGCCATCAAGCTCATGCAAGTTTTCCCCCACCAAAACTGCGTTGTCCATCAAGGAAGTTCAATGTATCTAGACATCTTTGTTGACTTGGTCAAAGTTGACTGAATCAACATGATCCCATCTCTGTTCACACCCAAGGGTGCTCAAATCAGTTGCTTATTATTACTCCTTTCACATTAGGAGTGTTATTGATCCTTCTAAAGAGGTTAATGGGCATCCCTACCCATTTATTCAGCTACCTAGTGATAAAACAACTCTAATATTCCATTTAGCTTGGAGGCTAAAATTTTGGAATATTACAATCCTTCCCTCCAAAATATTGCTTGTCCTCAAGGAACTGTATAAGGAGAGAAAAAATCCTCCCCTCCTCTTCTTGTGGCCTCCTCATCAAAAGTCTCCACCACTACTCAAAATGATTTGCTACAAATCTGTCCTCCAATGTTTCCTCCCAAGCATGAAAAACCATATGGCTTACATTATAGAAAGGTGGAATATGTAAGTGAAAACCTCCCTGCTGTCCAATGGCCTCCTCAAGGTAGGAGTGATGATGAACATGGTGAATATTATTACCAATGAGTGACTTCCACACCCATGCTATCATCCAAATGAAATGAGCCAATCTAGTTAGCTCAAAAATATCCTCAACCCCTGGTTCATACAATGCGTTGGGGCTGCATGGAGAGATTGGATCCTCCCACCCAAGTGGTTTCTCTCTCCATTTATGATAAGTATGGTGTTTTTGCTGCTCTTGGGCTGAAATATTATGACCTTTAAGAGTGGCCCAAGCCACCCCACTAAACAAATAAACCATGAAGTGCCTCCTCCAAAAACTCAAGTTCTCCAAATGGCTCCTCCCACATGAAGAAAAGAGATGTAGTTTGGAAATCATGGGCTGCCCATTGCTTCTCCTGAAACATGCATCATGCAAAGTAGGGAGAATCATACTCCCAATGGGCATCTTCAACTCATATCCCACTTTCCAAATAAAGCTCCCCATGAACATATAAATATCAGCAATACATGGAAGCAAAAACCAATAGAAACAAGTTGTCATATGACAACCGAAAAGTGGATCAAGGTCCCACACAAGGAACCAGCATAATGCATCCTTTGCCTGCATCAAATCAAATAAAAAAAAAGTGCTTTTCCAGCCAATTTTTTGCTTCCACAATCATTTTACAAGATATAAACATGAAAGTACAAAGTGGTGTCAATGGTGCACACCAAAAATCATGTGGCTTCCCTCACAAACCACCAATGAGATAGCCAATATCAATGCTACAAATGGCTTCAAGTACGTCATTATACAATATGAAAAAGGGAATAATTCTCCTTGGTACAATATTCTTCTCATATCAAGAAAATAAGTACAAGACATAAAGTGAAATTGTACATTCTCCATCATGTACTTGAGATCTTGAGTTGAAATGGCTCAACTAGAAATTCTCCCTCATCTACAAAGAGTAGGGAAGTGGCTGCGACCTCCTATCTATCATCATCTGAGCTATGCATCTCTCCATATGCTGAAATATTTCATGCTGGATGCCCTCCCAAATGAACTCCTCTACCAAGGAAAGATATGCATCATAATGCATGGAAAAGAAGTCCTCATGTGCTGCATGTAGCAGCTTCTCTTTGAGCTTAAAAGCTCTAGTCAAGAAGATTCTGCTATAAAAATAGATGACCATATCATCCACCATATATCTATCATCTCCATCAGGGCCTTCAAGAATCATGCGAGCACCAATATCCTTGGAATAATTTACCAAGAGTTGAGACCTCCAATATGGATCAATCCTCTCAAGAGACAGCACTAGTGATCTAGCATGTGAAGCTCTCCTCATGCTGCTGCCCACTACTTTGACATCCCCCATGCCAAAGTATCCCTCCAAAATCTTCACCTCTCCATGATCCAAGAGTGGTGAACCAAATGGAAAGATTTCTTTTACCAACTCCAGATCTGATGGCCTCCCCGGTGGAATGCCTCCACATAGTGATACATCAATGGAAAGAGAAGACCGTTCATATGGTTGGGAAACATTTCCCTTGCCCTCACAGCATAAATCATTCTTCCTCCTCCTTGTACCAGCTCTCTGAAATAGATAGGGGTGTGTGCTCCTTATCAAATGATGATGTCCTTCCTTCCTACCTTCTCCTTCCATCAACATCATCTCACAATCATGCTGCTCATTGATTTTACTTTTCCTTCCATATGTGATATCCTGGGAAACTTATTGTAATGAAACAAGAAATCCTCCGGTTGGAGCATGTGCTCCTCCTTCCTCTGCATGAGGCACTAGATATGCTCTAGATGTGACAGTGTTGTAACCTCCATCCTTCTCTTCTTCTTCAATATGAATATGAGGTAACTGCTCAATAAGAGGATCCTCCTTTGCAAAAGGAACCCTCATGCCCTCTTGTCCAAGGTTATGAAACAAGGATCTTGCCTCTATCAAGGTATCATGCAATATGTGAGCTCCTCCAATAGGTTTCTGAAGTGGTTTTGAGTTTGTAGGTCCTCCCAACTTATGAAAAAGTTTCATTGGTTTGATTGTCTCATGTTTTTTATCAAACCTTTCTACCAATCTCTTAGTGAAATCTGAAAAAGAAGAAGTATTAAAAATTTTCAGTGAGAATGGCTCAAACATCCACCAAGCATAAGCCTTACCTTCAAAGTGCAGCACTGCAACTCTGATGGCTTCATCTTCAGAAACTTGGTGCTGCTGCAAATAAGTATACAACTCCTCCACCTAACCTTTGGCTAAACAAGTTGGGGATCCATCAAAGGTAGATAGAGAAAATATATCCATGTCATGTAACTTGCTGCTCTCCACCTTGATCTTGCAAAACTCTTTGAAAGTAATATGATCTCTAAACTTTTCAGTTTGAGATTCATACTATTGCAGAAAATTACTAAGAGTTCCCCTCCTTGGCATTTCCTCTTCTTTCATCTCTTTCATAGTAGATCTGGGAATTTGACTACACTGTGCATAATAGGGTGTAGCTGCATGCTCACACCTATCATGTGCCAATCTAGATCTGGCTCTAGATCCAAACTCCTCAGGAGATTCCATCTCTCCTCTCATCCTCTTAAGATATTCATTGATGTACTTCATAGATTTTGGAAGAAGATTTGTAAGCCTATATTCCTTTATTTCTCCACATAATGGAGTAATATTTATATTCATATCTCATTCTCTTGATAGCTGCATGGCTGATTTCATAGGCTGAGCCAAGACTATGCTTCGATACCACTGCAATACCCCAAAATAGGGACTTTCTACAACAATAAGAATATATGAAGATATTCTTAAGTTTTAGATCCAGCAAACAGACTCATATGGTGTGTTAAAAAACACATAGCCATGAAATGAGTGAAACAGCGGCAAATACGAACTTATACACCTTCCCAAGTGGGGAAAATGCAGCAAATAGACCCTGAAAACGTTATTCTTGAAGATATGTGTTTTAACTGGGTGAAATAAAACCTGATTCCCTTATAATATGATATTATTCCCTCACATACAAAATGGGATCAGAAATAAATCCATTTTGATATGTTAAACAGACCTCCCGGCTTCGTATCAACTCAAAGATAGCCAAATCCCATGACTTGAGTTATGAGGAAAAAGACTGAATCATGTACAACATTATTTTATGAGGGTTTCTACAGTGTAATGTTAAAAAAACATGGATCTGGAGTTTTATGGAACAATATGCCAAGAAAATGAAGATCTGATCTCCTTATTGTATTATAAAGCCAACCCAGCAAGGGTTTCATGATGATACAAGTAAAAAAATAGATGATATGAATATTTGGCTCTGAAAATGCAGTATTACTGCAACATTATAGAAATATATTTGAATAATACAAAAGAGGGATGAGAATCCCTTCCTATAGCTTTCCGGGATAAGGGTTGGCCCTTTCCCTAGGAAACTAGCTTAGAAACAAGGGTCTTAACCCTGCTACAACAACTCTATGAAAAATGACACAGTTCCTGCAAGGGATTGCACTGTAGGAGATGAGGAATACTTTTTCCTGCTTCCAAGATATGAAATTTTCTCAAAAATATTCCTAGCTTATCTCTCAAGAGAAGGAAGGCACCTTCTACTGAGAAACAGACCTGGAAGTGGTGTAATAAACCTCCACTGCAACACCCTGCAACTTAGCAATATCCTGGTATAGAAATAATGTTGGGGCTGAAGAATGGTGCTTGGACTCAAGCCTGGATATGGAGAAATACAAGACAAGCTCTCCCAAGAGGCCTCTCAAGGGAATAGGTGGCATTCCTACTCGAGAACACCCGGTGCTAAACAACACTGCAACCCTGCTAAACAACAAGAAGAAGCCAAGTCTAAACATACCAAGATCAAATGATCAAATCCAAAGCATGTATAACAAAGGCTCCCATCCTCTCCATACATAGCAAGTGAACCTCTCCACATTGGGTCCCATCCATATGTGCCATCAAGCTCATGCAAGTTGTCCCCCACCAAAACTGCGCTGTCCATCAAGGAAGTTCAATGTATCTAGACAACTTTGTTGACTTGGTCAAAGTTGACTGAATGAACATGATCCCAACTATGTTCACACCCAAGGGTGCTCAAATTAGCTGCTTATTCTTACTCCTTTCACATTAGGAGTGTTATTGATCTTTCTAAAGAGGCTAATGGGCCTCCCTACCCATTTATTCACTTACCTAGTGATAAAACTACTCTAATATTTCCTTTAGCTTAGAGGCTAAAATTTTGGAATATTACGGTAAATGAAACAGAGATGACTCAATTAGGAAAAAAAAAAATTGAATTAGAGATGTCACCTCATGACTAAATGATGTTTTATTGATATCCTATCATGACTATGATGACTGTAGGACAGGTAAGTACATCGAATCTGGTAACTAACTGACTCATCATACCCCTATCATATCATTCCCAAACTGAAACTAATAGATAGCGCTCACAGTGTAATTTTCTCACTTTGCGCTACGAAAGTAACAGCGCTTTCGTAGCGCAAAACTCCCTTTTTGAACTAACGACACTACGAAATGGTGGATTCTTGGCTAATTACAGAAAATTAGTCCGAACCTTACTTCAATGACTCTTGAATGAAAAATGTGAATTTTTTTATCATGGAATGGACCTATAAAGACCTTATTTGAATTCAGATGATGAACACTAAACCTATAAAAACTATGACACACCCTTAACCATTGTTGGAAAACCAGCTCCAAAAATAGAAGAAAAGAGATACCAATGCCTTAGAAATAAGCCACTTCGAGGGGGCGACCTCCAATACATTACATGAATGAACAATTCTTGGATGATACAAATTGCAAAACCTCCTTTCTATATATAGGAGTCCATGGAGCCACAATTTAATCCTAGTGGGGCCACAATTTAATCCTAGACGACCTAACAATAATAATTTAAGGGCACAATAATAACAATATGGGGGTTACAAGGGTACAATAATAACAATAAGGGGGTTACAATAACAACAATAAGGGACTATAATAGTAATATAGGGAGTAGGGACCTAAAATGTTCCTCTCCTTCAAAAAAGTGTTATCCTCAATGCTTGAGTAGCTCTGGGTGCTTCTGTATAAAATTCTCATCCTCCCATGTAGAATCTTCAGTGGGTAAGTTCTTCCACTTGATGAGATACTCTGAAATTGATCGATTCCGTAGTTGTCGAGTTCTTGTTTTTGTGACCGCTTCAGGTTCCAATATGATTTTTCCTTCCTCATCAAGTTCTGGCAATATTGTTTGAACTGGAAGATTTTCACCTATAACCTTCTTTAAGCATGAAACCTGGAAAACTGGATGCACTCGCGAAGAAGCAGGAAGCTCCAATTTGTATGCCATAGTACCAATCTTTTGCAACACCTTGTAAGGACCATAGTACTTTGGCGATAATTTATTATCCTTCTTAGCTTGATTGAGGGACATTTGTTTATATGGTTGTAGCCGTAAAAATACCCAATCTCCTACATCAAAACTTCTCTTGCTGCGATGTTGATCTGCCTGTTTTTTCATTCGATTTTGTGCCAAATTCAGGTTATCCTTTAAGAGTTGGAGAACTTCTTGCTGATGCTCGATGTGATCTTCCACTGCTTGAACCTTCGAATTTTCCCTTAAAGATGATTTGATGGATGGTGGATGATATCCATAAAGTGCCATAAATGGGGTCATTTTTGCTGCAGTATGGAAGGAAGTGTTATACCACCATTCAGCAAGAGGTAACCACTTGACCCATTGTGTTTGTTTATCAGATACAAAACAACGACGATATCCTTCCAAACATTTATTTACTATCTCAGTTTGACCATCGGATTGAGGATGATAAGATGAGCTATGAGCTAATTGAGTAACCAAACAAGAAAATAACTCTGTCCAAAAATTTCTAGTAGAAATGGGATCTTTGTTGCTCACAATAACCCTTGGGTTCCCATGTAGCTTTTGAATTGTGTCCATAAATGTAGTAGCAACTGTACTTGCTTTAAATGGATGAGATAATGCACAAAAGTGTGCATACTTGGTAAGTCTATCAACTACCACCATGATGACACTCTTTCCTTTGGACATAGGTAAACCTATGATAAAATCCATTGAAATCTCCTCCCAACGTTGACTTGGAATGGATAAAGGTTGTAGAAGACCCAGGGTCTTAATTGTCTCAAATTTATTAAGATGACAAACCAAACATTCTTCCATAAAATTTTTAATATATCAAATTTAAGGCCATCCCAAAAAAATTATTTCTTCACCCTGTGGTAATTTTTTAAAAATCCTGAGTGTCCTCCTAAAGGAGAAGTGTGCAATTCCAAAAGAATCTTTTGTTTTAGTGGGGAATTATTACAAAGATATAAGCGATCTTTGTACCATAAGGAATCATTTTTCCAACTAAATGTATCAGATTTACTAGGATCTTGCTGCAACTTTTGAATGAGTGTCCACACTTCTTCATCCTTCTTCCTTTCATCTCTTGCTTCGGTTATCCAATCTGGTTGGATAATAGAAATGGCACAAAGCAATGCTTCCACCTCTTCATTATTTCTTGAGAGTGCATCTACCACAACATTTGGCTTCCCTTTTTTGTAGAGTATTTCAAAGTCATAACCCAACATCTTTGTGACCCATTTTTCTACTCTTCTGAAGATAGTACTTGTTCCAAAAAGTTTTTAAGACTATCATGATCAGTTTTTACCTTGAAGTGTTTTCCCATTAGGTAAGTTCACCATTTCTTTAGTGCATGTAATATTGCTAACATTTCCTTCTCATAAATAGGTTTCTATAAATACTTTCTTTTGATTGGACTAATTTTAAAAGAAATGAGTCTTTCTTCTTGCATTAAAACAACACCAATTCTATTTCTTGAGGTGTCACATTCCACAATAAAGGTTTTTGTGAAGTCTGGCGTAACTAAGACTAGTGCCAGGCACATTTCCTCTTTAAGATGTTCAAAGGCCTTAGTTGCTTTAGGAGTCCATGAAAATGCATCTTTCTTCAATAATGTTGTTAGAGGTGCTACTATTCTCCCATAATTCTTAAAAAACTTGCGATAATACCCTGTTAACCCGATAAATCCTCGCAACTTCTTAATGGTTGTGGGGACTTTCCATTCCTTAATGGCTTTAATTTTGTTAGGGTCTACCTTAACACCCTCATGAGATACAATATGACCCAGATATTCCACCTCTTGTGCTCCAAAGAAACATTTGGATGTTTTTTCATATAATTTTTTCTCTTGCAATAGTTTGAGCACCCTGTCAACATGTTGAACATGATTCAGACTCATTTCTTCCTCTTCTAGGGCCGGTTCCTGGTGTATATCGTCTTCTTGTTCATTTTCTTCTTCCTCTTCACAATCTATGTAAAATAATTTCTTCTTAGCACACTTATGACCTTTAGCGTATTTGCTATCAAAACAGTAGCAAAGCCCTTTTGCTCTTTCTTCTTCCAATGGTTGTGGTGTCAACCTTGTAGGTTGTGGAAATCTAGGAGTAGCAACACTTCCATCTTTATAGAAGTGAGTGGTAGACTTCCTTGTCGCCATAATTTTACAGTCAATTTTTCTTGCCAACCTAAATGCCTTCTCCAATGAATCAGGTTCCAAAACACGAACTTCATGTTGGATGTTATCCTTTAAAGAACCCATGAAGAGATCAATTCTTTGTTCCTATGAAATATCAGTTACCCTCATATTCAATTTTTGGAAGTCCTCAATGTGCTCTGCCACTAAATCCTTTTGTTTGAGATTTATCAATTGGCTAAAGAAGGTGTTGCTTTTTGTATCCACATAATGTGCTATCATTTCCTCCGTAAAAATTTACCAAGTGACACTTTTTTTACGGGAGCAAAGCCATCGATACCATACAAATGTATTTTGTTCTAAATGTAAAGTTGCAATGCGTACCTTTTGTGTGTTGTGCACATTACTGAGATTAAAATATTTCTCCATCTGTAGTATCCATGTTACGGGATCATTGCCATCAAAATTCCTCATATTCATCTTTGGAATATGGTGGTTCTTTAATCCAACATTAGAGTTTATGAAATCACGATTAACATTTATTTTTTTCTCATCATGATTTTCATCTACTATCTTTTTGCCATTAGGAATCATTTCTTGTATCAACTTTGACAAACCTTCCTTCAAACCTTCCACTTTTTCTTCCATACCATCCATTTTATCTTCCATACCATTCTTCAAACCATCCATCATAGCTTCAATGCCTTCAAACCATCCATCTTAGCTTCCATGATTTTCTTCAAAACATCCATTTCATTTTTTGTTCCTCTTTGCGAGAGCGAATTTTGGTGCACTTGTTCTTGTAATTTTGGTAGATCATGTTGCAATTATTCATCTTCATGAGACATAGTAGAGTACTTTGAGGGCTTAATGGGTGTTGAATTCTTTTTAGGAGGCATTTTAGAACCCAATACTGATATACATGCTCAATAGGCCTTGGGAATCACTTAAAACTAATTTTTCAAACAAGACTTATGCAATTTGAAAAAAAATACACACCTTTTTCTTGATTTTGAGGAGCTCAATATTGAAACTAAATTATCTTTGTGATTTCGGATCTTCAATATCTAAAATTCAGCCCTGGCGTAGCCCCCTGAATCTTCTTTCAATTGCCATAGGTCTGACTTGATTTGGATTCTTCAAGGCAAATTTATTTCCAATCTCCCACAATAACCTAATTATGGACGGGTTTAGTAGAGCGAATTTGTATGGCTTGCCACGTGTCACTGTTTGCTCCTTTGGCTCTGAAATTTACAGAAAAAAAACTACAGTCTGTGTACTTCCAGTCCCTTTTTACATAATTCCAATCTGATGCTCAGAGAGAGAGTTATGAATATTTTTCCACGATCACCTCTTTGAGATGAAATTCAGGAGCCTAATAAAGACCTAACTTCCACAGATTATATCTCCAAAAATATTGTGAACCAAGCTCTAAAATTTTGGAATGATGTTCCTCCAGATTTTAGTTTTGTGCTCTAAAAATTTCAGCTTCTGAACCTTCATGGAAACAAATTTATAGCGAAAATTCCGCGATGACATTTTTAAATGAAATTTAGGAGCCTGCAAAAAGACCTAACTTCCACAAATCATATCTCCACAACTATTTCGAACCAAGATCTGAAATTTTGCGACTATGTTCCTCAGGCTTTCAGCTTCTGAGGCTTCGTAGAAAAAAATTTATAGCGAAAATTCCACGATTTACATGTTTGGAGCAGCGAAACCCTAAAATCCAAAGCTCTGGTACCAAATGTTGGAAAACTAGCTCCAAAAATAGAATAAAAGAGATATCAATGCCTTAGAAATAAGCCACTTCGAGGGGGCAACCTCCAATACATTACATGAATGACAAATTCTTGGATGATACAAATTACAAAACCTCCTTTCTATATATAGGAGTCCATGGGGCCACAATGTAATCCTAGTGGGGCCACAATGTAATCCTAGCTGACCTAACAATAATAATTTAAGGGCACAATAATAACAATGTTAGTATGAATCTTAATTCCAAGCATATGAAAAAATACCACTTTAGCTGCGCATAAAAAATAGCCCTAACAGCAGATAGGGTTGCTAATATCCTCAGATCTGCAGTTAGTTGATTAAGATAAATGCTGCAAAAATCTAGATCTATGCATTAGAAGACATTAAGCAGTAGAAAAAACAATATTTACTCCATGCATCCAATAGACAAGACAAGAATATATCAAATGAATTTTGTATTAATGGCACTTGGGAGGAAAACAAAAGAGGGTGTTCCCTGCTCTCCTCAATGGGATGGGTTCTTGTAAGTCCTCAACACTTCATATCTAGAATTCCTCTCTCTTGATGGTGTAGAAAACCCAGAAAAAAATAGTAACAAAATATGACTATGATGGTGGATCAATAGTTAGACCAAAAGTATAGGTCCAGAGTGATATTTAGGCAACAAAAGGTGGTAAATGAATGGGAAAACCCTTCTCTTTATAAAAAAATATTGAGTTAGTCTAGATATTGGTGCATAATTAAAATATTATTAACCAAATCAAGATCCAACTTTTAAGGAATATTTTGTTATATTTGTTGGAGGGAAAAGGAATTTGACTTGGGTCAAATCCCTTTATTTGTAAATAATAAATAAATAAATGATTTATTTATCATTTTAAGGATGTGTTTGAGTAATAATCAAATAAACAATGATTTATTTAATTATTTAAGGGTGAATTAGTCATATTTAACAAAGAATATTATTTAAATAAGGTTTAAATAATCATTCTTAGAAAATAATAAGACAAGTAATGATTTATCTAATTAATTTCTTTTTTTTGGGTTAAATATAACCAGGAATGTTAATTAAACTCTTGTTTAACTAATTATTCCTTGAGGAAAATGAAACAAATGTATATTTATTTAATATTTCCTCATGGGGTTTCTTGTTTAGACCATAAACAACTTAATAAAGGTGGTTTACTAAGTTATTTTCATAGTGAAAGAAATTTTACTTAGGGTAAAATTAGTCTTACATGGTGTACTTGGGTCCATCTAATAACAATAGGTTGGATGACCAAAAAATGGTGTAACAGATTGCCCCCAGCATTCGAGCATTAGGAGCTAATCGTATAGCCGAAGTACATTGTAAGAACTCAATCACTAGACATCGAAGGGGAAGTAAAAGAGAGAGAAGTATAAGGTAGACCAAAGTGCTGAAAGAACTAGACCCTGAGGAGGCAAGAATTATAGGTGAAACAAGTCTCTTTGATGCATGAGTACCTATGCTATAGGCGGCGGGGAAGGCATACCTATGCCTGTCGAGGAAAAGTACAAAAAATAAGGCATCCAGAAAACCACGGGACTGGCCAATATAGTACATGCTAGCATAAACATGAGCCATATAAACAACACGATAATGATTCCCACATACATATTGTGCTTGGGATAACAGCCAGGACTTGTACAATAATATCTGAGTACATGAGATATAAATACAACCCAAATGCCCCTGAACACAGGAAAGGGCTCTAATAATCTGACTGATACATGCAATCAAAAGGGCGCTGCAAGCGACTGAGGCTAACATCATCAAATCTATGGAGCTACATCGAAAGGCTATAAAGGAGAGGTCATCCGGGCATGTGGGGGGCTACCTCTAGGGCCACCCCCTCATGAGGGTTGAGACATCTCACACACACCTGAGAATCGCCGATGTCAGCTACTGCATCACTGAACCATCGAGTAAAAGGATCTTGATCATGCTGAAAGGAGCCGGAGCTGAGAAACAATCAAGTCAAAGGGAAATAAGGAGTCCCTTTACCTGATCCGAGGCATCGAACAAGAGTCGAAGATGGAACCAAGGTACACTTCCCTCTAGACCTGTCTTCTAGAATGAATGAGCTAATGTCGACAGAAGGAGGTCTGCCATTGGTGAGGCAATAAGGGATCCTCAACTAAGGCACGAGAGAAAATATTAGAGTGACTGACAGACTGACACCAATGATGATGATGAAATGGGGGGGACTAAGTAGCGAACGGATGACTTCCCTTGTTATAGCATAAATTGCATGGATGGATTGATAGCGACTGACACAATATTATGAGGGATAGGGGACAGTGGGACTGAAGGCCATAGTGTGCAACACGAGAGAGGGACTAAGCAATGAAGGATGGAGGACTATAGCAAGAAGCAAAGGGATGCGATATAGATTCCATGAATGCAATGATGACTCAACTCGGATGCTCTAAACAAGGGTGACTTGACGGTGCTGCCACACATAAAAGGTCTAATGGGGACCATACAAACATGAGTACAAGATGGTAACTCATGAAGAAAGTTGAAGCGAGCATGGAAAAGTATGGAGGTAAAGTGGTGCCCCCAATACGAGTGTTGCAGGTGAAGAAATTCGATTTTGAGGAGGGGTGAAGTGATGCTTCATGGAAAAAATGTGTCCTGGTGGAGCATCAAGTCACTAAAAACTAACAGATACCCATTTAAGGGCTCGGTGAGAGCTTTCTAGTGGTATAGATGGTTTTTCAAACTGAGCTACCGTTTGGCCATATTTGGTGAAAGAAAAATCAAGGGTTTTCTTTTAATAAGGCATTTTCCCTCCAAATTCACTCATTTGTCAGTAGAGCTATGGTGAATGTAGTGAGGAGAGAAGGCCCTAAATCTTGCGGTGACCGTAGCAGAAAAACCGACCGTTGGAACTTGAGATCTGTCAATTGTAGGTGAGAGGCCTAATCCTACTCTTTCATTTCAGTGGGTTGAAAGTTTAGTTTAGGTACCTAGAGCTCATGAATAGGCTAGGTCGCACTTTTTGGGGTCTATTCTGCATCCTGGGTAGCAAGAACTGGGCAGAAAACTGTGACCTATCCCAGGAAATGACATGAAAAGTGTGACCTGTCAGAGAAAGGGGGTTTCAGAGTTGTTTTTGGCTGAGATCTGGGATTTTTATGGTTGAGGGGCATAGGTGGCCCCAAGCATGTTGTGGTCATGCCAAAATGTGTTTAAGACAAAACACATTTTAATGATGTGGTGCACCATTTGTTTTCGTTATGGTTATGCAATTTGAGAAAGGGAATGAAGGATTACCAATATCTTTTTGTATTGCATATATGAATCAAATGGACTTTAAGTTTCCATTTTGGCATACATGGTGTCACTATCCCAAAGAGAGGATTTTGGGATAATGAACTGGTGCTCTCCCAGAAAACTCATAGGTTGTTCAACAACAATGTCAAAAGGACTAGGTTGTTTATGTAATATGAAGGAATGATGAGGGGTATCATCCCTAGAGTGATCTAAAGTGATATGGTACTCTAGAGGTTCTTCTAAATGTAGAAGAATAATGGTACTAAATCCGACACGACCAGATATACTCGGAGAGTTGTGGAGAATTTCTTCTCCTAGATTCACAAATATGAGTGCCCCCTTACCCGAACATTAGGTGTCCATGTAATGGCCACAAGGTGTATGGGGTTCAGATGTATGGGTTCGATGTAAGGGGGGATAGATAAAGTAAAGGGTGGTGACTACTTCCATAATGTCGTCATCGTAATAGAGGATGGGGTGACTGGTGGAAGAAATACCACCTGACGTGGCAAAGCTACCTGACTCATCATCATGAGAAGTGAGGTTCACATGCGCATCATCACAAGTGGTGACAGAAGAGTAATCAGATAAAGGATCTACCGATGTTGGATCCAGGGTGATCGTTGAAGGGAGGTCGGGCGAAACATCAAGGGGAGTCTCTAAGGGGACTTCCATTGAGGGTCTCATGGATGATGATAGATAGCAGATGGTGGGTGAAGGCTACGTCATCTTGACATCATAAAGGGGAATGTCAATGGGAGCATTTGTGTCCTCTTGTGTTGCCGAAGCAAGATGCACAAATAAGGGAGCGGTGGACTCATTGCGCTTGGCCTCGAATTGGTGTAAGGCTTCTAAAGAGGAATGATACTCTTCGATGCGAGGAAAGAGGTGAGTGTAGTGGCCATGGAAACCACACAAAGAACAAGGGTGATTTGTGCGCAATGGTTTGAGTTTCAGGATTGAATCGGGTATAGTAACATATACCTCTGGGATATCAGATTTCGGAAACGTCTCATTGACCATGGACTTAAGGTGAGGCAACTCCGGACAAGTATGGGTGGCATGGCCAACAACATCATACAAAGCACACTTGATGGTACGCTTTGGAGGCCGAGAAGGGATAGGGTTTGTTAGGACAGCCTTGTCCTTTGATGCCCCCTTGCGAGCTTTTCCCTTCTTACCCGAAGTGGTCGTAATGGGAGGTGGTTCCTGTTGAGGTGACTGATGCACTATTGTAGCGGGAGAATTCATAGGGACCAGTTGAACCGGGGTCAAAGCAAGATAAGTTTTGGGTTGACCAAGTGGGGTAGCGGCTGGAGGATAGAGGTACCAGATGGGAATCCCAAGGATCAGGTTAGGGAGAGAGAGGGTGGCCATAACAGGTATCATGTACACTCCTGGTGGGGGAGCTAGGAATGGTATCTGACCATAGGGGTAATGACCATACGGGATGGTTCCAAGATGGTTAAGGCCTGGAGGAACCGTTCCAAGAGGATAAAGGGGCTCATGAGTACTAGCTGAAGGTGAAGGGCCAGGAGAAGAAGGTTCAGAAGGCTGATCAAAGGACATCATGAGAATCTGGCAATTGGGGGAACTATATGGAAGAGGTTGAGTGGCCACCTAACCTTCAGGTGGTTGGGTAGCCACGAATCCTTGATAAGGGAAAGGATCAGTAAGCATAATCGGTTGACTAGGTGCAGGGCTGGGAGGAATAGAAGGGACAGCTTACTATCCTCTCAATGTTTCTTGAGACTCCCATAGCTGTCGCATCTATGGAAGAAGAGGAAAATCATGCGTATAATGACCATAAACACCACAACAAGAACAGGGTTTGTCTGTACGAATAGGCCTATCCTGCTTGGGTTGAGTGCCTTGTTGCTGGTTTGTAGTGTTAGGAGAATTACCTTGATTAGGTCCAGGATTACCAGGGGCAGCTTGATTTTGAGTGCCTTTCCTCTTCCTTTTTGAGGGAGGAGGATTATTCATGTCCTGTTGTGCGTACACCTGCCCCTGAGGGGGCGGTGGTTGTTGTTGTGGGGGTTGAGAAGGAAAGGGAGGAGGAGGTGCTAATGCTGGAGGAGCTGGAGCACCAGGCTGTGGATACGGATAGTAAGGAGGTTGGGTAATAGTGTGGTAAACAGGAGGTTTGAAAAAAAGAGGAGGCATGTTGTATCCTGGATACGTGCCACCAGGAGGAGGAAAAGTGTCGGAGGTGTTGGCCCCTCCCTGAGGAAAACCATAGCCCATGGGAGGTTGAGCATACAGATTAAAGAGAGCTCCAAAGATATCGTTGGCGGTGTCAGATGCCCCTAGTGCGTTGGCACCACCGGGTTTAGGAAGATCAGGTAGAACAGTATAAACATAACCCGACTAAGCGTAGATCAGGTCATATTTTAACCCAATTTGGAGAGCGGCTTCTTCGGTTTGAGGAAAGTGCGATGCGACATCTTTTCCGATAGGTGGAAAGAGGGACCTAAAGAACTAGTCCATGTAGACATGGTCTTCGAAGGTACAGGCTCGACATAGGCTCTTTCTTCTCTTCCATTCCTGAACATGGTCGGATAGGCTGGTCGCAAACGATTGAGGGAAAGAGGTCAAGAGTTTGGTACCAGTGTCGTAACGAAGGGGAAGCTGGAAATAAGACAAAAAATCCGGGACAAGAGTCGCAAAGGTGGTATGAGAGGAAGGGGCCTAATCAACATACCTCTTAGAAGCTTCACCTGTAAGAATTCGTTGGAACAACCGAAGACCGATAGAGTCATTGGTAATGGAGTTAGACGAACACCACATGTGGAAAGATCGAATATGATTTGAAGGATCTTCTCCAACAAGGCATTCAAACTTTGGGATGTCTAAAGGGAGCTTTGTTGGCATAGCAGGCCAACTAGCATCATGGTGTATAGGGTCATTTATCAACTGGTCAAAATCGGGGAGGCTGAGGCCTGCCATGAAGGGGAGCAAGGGCGTAGCCAGGGTAGTGTCTGTTGTAGTCCCACTAGTGGTATTCCCGGTGGGAGGGCTGGAGTTACCACCAGCATTAGGTCCTGCACCAAACATAGTGAAGGTGTTAGGGGGAGAACCGAAGGTGGAATGAGAAGGAGAACCCAAAGGACTAGAAGAAGAGTCGGTGTGCGGACTTAGTGGAGGACTAACTCGAACCCTACGTGGAGGAGTAAGTCTTCCTACCAGAAACTGAGGATGAAGGCCAAGAAGTCTCCAGGATAAACGCCTTGGTGGTGCAATGGTGTCGACACAAACATGGCACAAAGGAAAAAGAGACCGAAAAGGGTAGGGAGGTGCAGGATCAACTGATTACAATGTCGAAACAAGAGCAGAGAGGTGCAGGATCAATTGATTTCAATATTTTAGAGTATTTGCTTGGCGGTGTTAACCAAGCCCTTTTTTTCTTAGGGTGTGTGTGTAAAATTTTGTAAATTTTAATTTTTAAACCTAGACGTTTGTAGAGAAAAATAAAAAGTGTGTTGTATAGCTGTAAATAAACCTACAAATGACGGTATATAGGCCTGCAAAAACATAAAATAAACAACTAATAATGCAATAATCTAAACCCAAGGAGGTGGGTATCTCAAAAACTAGTCTATGGGTGAGTACAAAACTAATAAAAACACACTAAAAAAGCTAATAGATCTAAGGTCAGGAGGGACAGGGATCTAAAAGACAAAATCTTCTGGAAAGTGGTGCAGAAAAAAATAATAAATCAGAGGAAAAATTGATGTAAAAAGGTGGCGAAAGGCTATCTCTTGAAGGGAAATGGAGTGAACCCTAGAGGAAAACCCAAAAAAATATAGATGAGGTGATTTGGATGGATAACAAGCCGATTTAAAGAGGATCTGAAGGTGAGGTATCAGATCTGAAAAAATGGCTGAAGACTGAGAAATTTCAGACAACCTGCAACAGCAAAACTCTTCCACAAAAAGTGGAGGGTACTGAAGCCCTAGGGGGCTAGGTTCCCACTTAGTTGAGAAAAATAGAACAAGTATAGGTCCAAAACTGGCAGAGATGGAGGTTAGACAACCTTGAACAGAGGCTCAAACAAACCCAGAAAACTTTCAGAAAAATCCCTAAAAAAAGTCCAGGTCGCAGTTTCTAACCTGTTTTCAGTAGAGGTCGCAATTTTTGGGCTGAAAAGTGCGCCCTGAAGGTCCAGGTCGCAGGCTTTGGGCCAAAAAGTGCAACCTGCACTTCCAGCACTCTTGGTGACAGGTTTCAGAAAAATTTTCCGTGTCAGCTGCGACTGATGTCTCTAACCTGCGCAATAGGTCTGAAAACACATGGAAGTTAGAATTTTTATCGTTTTTGGGTTTTATAGTTTTAAAAAAACATCAAGAAAAGAAAAAACAAGGGACTAAAGAGAAATCCTAGGGTTTGAAGTAGCTAGATATGCAAGGATCAGAAAAATGACAGCGGTCGTAATCATAAACCTGTGTGGAGTCGCCAATTGTTAGTATGAATATTAATTCCAAGCATACGAAAAAGGACCACTTTAGCTGCGCATAGCAAAAAAACCTAATAGCAGAGATGGCTGCTAATATCCTCATATCTGCAGTTAGGTGATCAAGATAAATGCTGCAAAAATCTAGATCTATGCATTAAAAGACATTAAGTAGTAGAAAAAACAAGATTTACTCCATGCATCCAATAGACAAGACAAGAATATATCAAATGAATTTTGTATTAATGGCACTTGCGAGGAAAACACAAGAGGGTGTTCCCTGTTCTCCTCAATGGGATGGGTTCTTGTAATTCCTTAGCACTTCAGATCTAGAATTCCTCTCTCTTGATGGTGTAGAAAACCCAAACAAAAATAGTAACAAAATAGTCAGACCAAAAGTATAGATCCAGAGTGATATTTAGGCAACAAAAGGTGGTGAATAAATGGGAAAACCCTTCTATTTATAACAAAATATTGAGTTAGTCTAGATATTGGTGCATAATTAAAATATTATTAACCAAATCAAGATCCAACTTTTATGGAATATTTTATTATATTTGTTGGAGGGAAAGGGAATTTGACTTGGGTCAAATCCCTTTATTTGTAAATAATAAATAAATAAATGATTTGTTTATCATTTTAAGGATGCGGTTGAGTAATAATCAAATAAATAATGATTTATTTAATTATTTAAAGGTGAATTAGTCATTTTTGACAAATAATATTATTTAAATAAGGTTTAAATAATCATTCTTAGAAAATAATAAGATAAATAATGATTTATCTAATTAATTTCCTTGTTTTGGGTTAAATATAACCAGGAATGTTAATTAAACTGTTGTTTAACTAATTATTCCTTGAGGAAAACCAAACAAATGTATATTTCTTTAATTCAAAGTCATGGGCTTCTATGCTAGACCATAAACAACTTAATAAAGGTGGTTTACTAAGTTATTTTCATAGTGAAAGCAATTTTACTTAGGGTAAAATTGGTCTTACATGGTGTACTTGGGTCCATCTAATAACAATAGGTTAGATGACCAAAAACTGGTGTAACAAACAATATGGGGGTTACAGGGGTACAATAGTAACAATAAGGGGGTTACAATAACAATAATAAGGGACTATAATAGCAATATAGGGACCTAAAAATCATACTAAAATGACTTTCAGAACTATTTAGAGCATGATCAAAACAGAGTTGACATAAAATGTTTTGATTTTTCTTTTTTTTTGGGTGATAACAGTGACTCAGAAGAAGTGGAATCAGATTCAGGTTTAGTGAATTGTGTTTCTAACAAATCACTAGTAACAGATTCAGCTGTAATTACTTCGAAAATTATTGGTTGTTCTTGATATTTTTCAGTTATCTGAGGTTGATTAACTTCAAAATCAGGATTTATTACAATGGATGTTTCTCCTTGTTCAGTAGACCCAGTTCTTGATTGTTGAAATTTTTTAGTTCTGATTTTTTCCAATTGACTGGATGTATATTCAGGGGGTTTCCCCTACATTCTACGTGAATGTCTCTGTAATTCAGCCAAGGTTAATCATTTTAACACACGAAATCAAAAAAATTCAAAAGAATACACCTAATGCCTCTAAAAATCAAACAAATGAACACGCGCCTACAAAAGCTAAGAGACAAACCACACACAAACAATATGTTTCCACAATAAAAACACTACTTGGTGATGAAATCCAATGTCGCAGAAATTAATGTGGAAAAGTGGCGGTTGGAAGAGTTACCCTGACAACCTGCTTAATGAAACAGTTTGGTGCAAGTTGTCGAGTCATAAAAAGGTATCTTTTGAACACCTAATTAGCCTACATTAATCATCAATCCAGGAGTGACTTTTTATTTCAAGAGTGTACTCTGTCTAAGGCTGCAATTATCTAAGAGCAATGCTATGAAGATGTAGTACATAATAACAAATGCAAAAGTAACAAATGCTTGTAAAGAAACCTAATTACAGTGACATGAATGGAAATATTAAACTACATCAATCTTGCAAAACATCAATAAGGGATGTCGTAGCAGTAACTATTTCCCTTAGAAATCGATGCAAGATAACCAATCTGGGGACTTGGAAGCAATGACCTCTATCCTCTACAATTGGTGATCTTTAAAGAAATCGAAACGAAAACAAATTCAATGAAAGCAACTTAAAAGAAACGAAATCTAGAAAGGAACAGCAGCATGTAACTATAACTCATCTGTTTGCTAATCGAAGACTATGAATAAACAATGAACATAAATAGAACAACAACATGAAATGAACAGGAATTACAATTCTAACGTAATCAAGAAACTAGATTTCCATGCTTCAATCCTGTCGACAGCCACTTACCACACAACAATCAATTATAAAAAAATATAAACTTAATGGAACTGCAACTCAAATCAGATACGTCAGAACAACAACGCTTTATGATAATAACAAGATAACCGAACAGCGAACGTGCTTCTTGTGAAGAATTAAATAGCAATGACTCTGTATTTGATCTAACAACGATAAACCAATTCTGTAATTGAAACAAAAATTAAACACACTTCACACGAAAGTAAGCAAGGATTAAAAATACAAACAACGAAGTGATTCCACCAGAGTCGGGCCCTTAGCGCTAGTGAAATACTACTGGGCTAATTCAGAACTTTAGAAGATGGATGAAACACGTGCTTATATTAAACCAACATAAAGCATTACAAAGAAGGTTCTCTCAAAGCCGAGAGTTAATAAAACATTATATTATAGAGGAAATGTTTAAATTTAAAGCCTTTCGACTAACTCACTGACTTCAACAACACCCCCCCTTGTGACTAAAGGAAATTGCTTTATATATCAAATCTCGATGGACAAATCAAAAAATAAGATGAGTTTGAACAGCGATCCCTCAGGATCGAAGGATCCTGAGGGATTCGCTCCCCTCTGTTTAGTCATCATCCTGTTTACTCTGACCGAGGCCGAGCTGTCCCCTGCCTTTTCTGGGCTATTCGTTCAGATCTCCTTGCCTTTGGATGGATATGGTTCAACGCTGATGGAGCAGCAGTTAGATTATTTTCAACCCTGCCTTTGGTACAGTTGTTCACCTCGTAGAATTCCTATTTTGTCAATCAAAAAGTAACCTTTAGTCATCTTTTTGTACTAAACATAAAAATTTCCAATTCTATTGTAATTATTACAATAAATTACCTTTCCAAGGCAAAAATGAGTATGTATATGGTAAAAGAATGAGTAAATACATAGTAATTTCATACCTCTTTCACTGCCCAACATACCCCCCTGCTTAATCTTTTTCATGCCCTCATGAAAACTATAGTTCACATGGACAGCAGTCAAAGAATAATCTAGATAAGGTTTGTCATCAACGGGCCTAAAACCATGTAGTGCAGCTAATTCCTCAAAAACATGTTTTGTCTATCCTTTAGGAAGTTCATAAATAGCTTTGTAGTCTGAAGCAGGGTACCATGCAATAGGGTTGTGGAACCTACATCCTAACCAGTATGGTCCTTCTTTTAAAACGAGATGGCTATAGGAAATCAAGTGGTCTGCAGCTAGCCCAAAGTTTCTATAATTAAATGGTTCCCTATTTTGCACATTCTGATTCGAGGTTCTCCACCGGACCTTGGCTACTATATAAGCTTGGTTTATAATGGATGAGAAATAGTCTGTTCCATTCAAAATAATTGATTTATGGATAGGCCCCAGGGTTTGGGTAACGCCTTCCTTTGTCATCAAACTTTTCTGTCTAGCCCAAAATTGAAGTGGGTCCTGAGGTTCACTTCTGACCCACAGATCTAATTCATTTTCCTTCCTTTGAAAGGCGTTATAGGCTTTTAGCCATTTTAATTGATTTACAACAAAGGAAATGAATGCTTGAAACTAAACATCTCCAATAAAAGGGCTAGGGTTTGATTCACAGTCATTTTCAAGTATTAGATTATGCAAATAAAATTCACACAAAAGGTGTTGTACTTTGATCCCATAAAGTTTGCAGCATGATATAAAGTGATCTATGGTTTTTAGCTCTATGGATTTCCCTACCCTAACTGCCTTGATCTTTAATTGTAAATATCTTTCTAGTAAAAACAAAGCATAGTTTTTGGTGGGGCATCTACAGGCTAAGACATCAGTATACAAGGAGCAGAGAGTGTCCATTTGATTGTAGGCTAGTTTTAGTTAGTTCATTACCTTATTAGCCTTTATCTCTACTTTCTGACATTTTTCATGAGCTTCAGCTTCTACTTCATGAATAATTCTCATTTGTTGCTGCAATTCCTGATATTTCTTTCTTGGGACAGTATCTTCCTCCAATCTCTGCCTTTCTATTCGGGCCTGTGTCAATTCTTCTTGAAGTCTGACCAGTGTCAGATCACTAAAAGTGTGCTGACTGCTAGATTGCATATTTTCACTTAGAAGAGGTTCCTCTCGAACAACTTGTGTTGGAACAGTCATTTTTTTCTCCGCATTCTCATAATTAGGCTCAGGTATGGTTTCTTCTGTAACTTGGGGGTTCCTATTATCAGTCACCTTTCTCTTTTTTGAACTTCTGTTGATAGCAGTGCTTCTTCTCTTAGGGTCTTGCTTAGGCATCTGTTTCATTCTCAGAACCCTAATGGTTTGCCTGAGTTGTTCTACTAGTTTATGAAGCTTTATTAGTTCCCTGCGAAGCTTCTCAATCTCAGTTGTTTTCCTCCTCTTTCTTAATGGAACAGCCGCTCCTTTATCTAAACCTATTTGCTCAACAGAGTTTTGGCCTATATCAGCCGTGCCTTCAGTAAAATTATCTTCTTGATCTTCTCCTTGGGGTTCTTCTTCCACATTATCTTTTTCCCCTGCACTGGATTGTTTTTCACTACCGGTGTGGCGACTTAATTCTTCCTCGTCCAAGTAGCGAATTTCTCCTTCCAATTCCTCTTCCTCCTCAGTACGAGGGCTTAATCCCTCCAATTGTGGAGGTTGTTCCTCCTCTGATCATGGAGGATCCTTCCTGTAAGTTCAATAAAAATTTGGTGGCCACTGCTTCATGGGATTGTTGCATCCTCATGAAATATGTAATCCACCCTAGTCTTTCTAAAATTGCCCATGCAACATCAGAAATGATCAGCACCTGCGGTTCACTGCAAATTGGCCATCCTCCCATCTCTGCGCTTTGATAATTTTTCTCAACACATAGTAATCACAATGGAACAACACAACACAGTTCGTTGAAAATTTGTTATTTCCTAAAATGCAGGGATTTGGTTAAAATACAGGTAAAGAAATCTTGGGGTTTGATCTGCATGAAGACATCTATGCCCCTCGAATGAATGATAGTTCGTCCTTGACCGTCAATTGAGAGAGGGAAGTGTGGGACAACAGTGGTACAGCAGTAAAAAGCAGGCGTAATTATGATACATTCAATCAAATTATAGAAATTACTGAAATCAATGCATGTGATGAATTGGTAATGAATAGAAAATCATTTTGTAATGATTCAAATACGAGGAGAAGGGACAGCATAAGATAAACATAAGTATAATTTCATTATTTACCATTTCGAACTAATATGATCGATTTGTAATGATTTTCATGTATAATAGGTTCGGAGGTAAAGGTAAAGGATTCATATTTTCATTTGAAATTTAAATAGAGATATAGGAAAAGGGTTAAATATAACTATTGATGTGTATAAATGTGACTCCAATACCATCAGCAGAGCTCTGTTGCCCACAAGTGTCCATAACCTTGACAGAGTTGCTTTCTTACCCACGGAACCATTGTCCTTTATTTATACTGAGGAAGTGATTTTTGTTGAATATCATGACGGAGGCCATTGTGCTGGGTTGGTGACCAGATAAACCACAATGCCATTCATCGGGAAGAAGTGGAAGGTGGGCAGGCTAGCTCGTGATGAGACCTCTTGTTCCAAGGAATTTTTTATTTTTTCAATTGTCTATTGGACCATTTCCCTAGTTTGGTGGCCATGATGGGAATGCCACTTCACTGCCTTCCCTATGATCACGGTAGGTTGGCTCTTGATGAGACCCCCTATCCTCCATTTTCAAAATCATAAGATTATTAATAAAATATGTAAATATTTTTCTTTTTCATATAACACTTTTCCTTAGTTATTCATAAAGGATGGCTCAACACTCCTTAAGAGTAGGGATGGTGGAAGAAGTTTGAACATCTCAATAGAAAATAATATTCCCTTATTCCTATTCCATAGATAAAAATCAAAGAAAGTTATAGAATATGGGAAAGAACTGGTCATGATAAAGATAATCGATCAGATTAATTCAATGGTAATAAAATAGCAAAGTTATATTATTGATCATGCCCCTTTTTCCTTTTTTTTCTCATCATTACTAGACAATTTCCTTAAAAATGACGATTTCTTTTGATTTGTTGATTACAGTAAGCCTTAATTTGTATGTTTTTATATAAATGATATATTTTCCTTTAGAAATGTGATCAAAAATTCAAAATTCTGGCTTAAAACAAAAAACAATCCACTCAAAAAGGTGTTGTTCCTTTAAAAAGAACAGCAAAAACAATCTGCGGAACTATTGCTCCTTTCGAAAGGAACAACAAAAAAATACTCTACAGAAGTGTTGTTCCTTTTGAAAGGAACAACAAAAGCACTTTGCGGAACTGCTATTCCTTTCAAAAGGAACAACAGAAGTGTTGTTCCTTTGGAAAGGAACAACAAAACAAACGAAATAAACACAATTTTTTCTTTCTTTCTTTTTTCTCTTTTTTTAAAGAAACCGAATTTCATGAAACAGACGATGAAGAAATAAAGAAGTAATATTAACATAAGTTTTTTTAAAAAAGAATTACATAAAACAACAATCAAGAAGCAAAAAATGCTTTATGTACAGAATTAAAAAAAAAAAAAAATGATTTATCAAACTAGTTCCGAGGAGGAGTTCTCCCCTTCAGTGAGAATTTCCATGGTAGAATCTTCTCGTAATTGTTGGTAAAAGGATTCCCGAGTAAGCGGTTTATGATACAATCACACTCGATGACCGTTTACCTTAAAGGAATGTCTAGATCCGTCAATGGTAACTAATGTAATATTGTCGTTATCATGCACTTTTTGTATTTCATAAGGTCCAAGCCATCGTGTTTGGAGTTTTCCTGGGAAATCCTGAAACCTAGAATCATATAGGAGTGCCCAGTCTCCTTCGTGGAAGATATTTTCTTTGATATGGGCGTCATTCCATTTAGCTCTCTGTTGCTGAATTAATGTTGTGTGCTGAAGAGCAGAGAGCCTGATTTCATCTAACTCATTAATTTGCTGCAGTCTTTTAGCCTGGGCTTCATTCAGAATTAGACCCACTGTTTGAGTTGTTCTTAATGTTTGAATTTCAAATTCTATAGGAAAGATGGGTTCTTTTCCAAATACCAATTGGTATGGTGAATATCCTGTATTAGGTCTCCACGTTGTCCAGTATGCCCACAATGCTTCTGGAAATATGTAGGCCCAATCTCGTCTGTGTGAGGCAACGATTTTTGTTAATATAGATTCGATTACTTTGTTCGTGCTCTCTACTTGGCCATTGGCCTGTGGGTGATATGGAGTTGTAATATTGTGCTGAATGTGGTAGTTTTGCAATGTTTCAGCTAATTTATTACCTACAAAATGTGGTCCTCCATCTGTGATTATGTCCCTTGGGAGGCCATAGCGCACAAAGATTTGGAAAAGAAATTGTATTACAGAGTCCTCTGTAGCTTTTGAAAGAGCATCTGCTTCAACCCATTTGGTGACATACTCAGTTGCAACTAGGATGTATGTTTTTTGGTTTGAAGGAGGGCTAATAGGACCCACAAAGTCAAGGGCCCAAAGTTCAAACGGTTCAATCACTAGTTGACGGTTCAAAGGCATTTCATCGGACTGCCCAGGGCGACCTACCCTTTGATAGCTATCACAGGCCTGCATGAATTTTTTAGCATCTTTAAAGATAGTAGGCCAATAATAGCCTGTTCGTAAAACTTTATGGGCAGTCCTACGATTTGCAAAATGTCCGCCACACTGTCAATCATGGCATGCTTTCAATATGTCAAATACCTCATCCTCCCTAACGCATCTCCTTATTTGCATATCTACACCTGTATGAAATAGGTAGCCCCCAATCCAAGAGAAGCGGGTACTACGGTGTATTATTTTCTTACGTTCATTAAGGGATAGATGTTTAGGTAATTTACCTATTGCCAAATAGTTTGCTATATCAGCATACCACGGTGTTCTGATAGTAACAGTGAAGAGATGTTCATCCGGAAAGTGGTCTTCAACTGCTTCTGTATCTGTTGGCTTTGGCATTCTTGACAGAAAGTCAGCTACAGGGTTCTCTTTCCTTGTTCAATCTTTGATTGTGATATCGAATTCCTGCAATAAAAACAACCATCTTGTCACTCTTCCGTTTGTAACAGGTTTATTTTCTAAAACTTTAATGGCAGAGTGATCAGTATATAGTACTACAGGATACCTAGTTATATAGTGTCTAAACTTGTTTATAGCATGAACTACAGCTAAAAATTATTTCTCAGTCACAGTATAATTTAATTCAGCAGGGGATAGATTTTTGCTAATATAATAAATTTCATATGGCTTCTTGTCTTCCTCCTGCCCAAGTACTGCTCCGATTGCTGTGTCTTAGGCATCGGATGAAATTTGGAATGGAAAATTCCAATTTGGGCCCCTCAGCACTGGGGCTGTTGAAACAAGATTTTTCAGATCATTAAGGGCATTGTCACATTTATCTATCCAAATGAAATCAACATTTCTAGTCAGTGCATATAAAGGTGCAGCTATTCGAGAATAATGTTCTATAAATCTTCTATAGTAACCAGAAAATCCAAGAAAGCTACGTACCTTTGTTTGTGTAGTGGGTGTGGGAATTAACAAGATTATTTGAATTTTAGCTGGGTCCACTTGAATTCCAGCTGCTGAAATATAATGCCCTAAGATAACTCCTTCGGTCATCATCATAAGACACTTTTCGTGGCTTAAGCAAAGCCTAGTGTCAATACATCTTTGCAATACCTTTTCTAGGTTTTCCAATGCAGGCTCAAAGTCATCCCCATAAGGTGTGAAATCATCCATATATACTTCGAGACCTTCATTTATTAAGTCTGCAAAGATGCTGAGAATTTCCCTTTGGAATGTAGCAGGGTCATTACATAGGCCAAAAGGTAGGACTCGGTAGGAAAATGTCCCCCATGGATAGGTGAAAGTAGTTTTGTCTTGGTCTTCAGGGGAAATCTGTATTTGATTGTACCCACTGAAGCCATCGAGGAAAGAAAATAATTTCTTCCCTGCCAATGTGTCTAATACCTGGTCAATGAAAGGAAGGGGAAAGTGGTATTTTTGTGTTGCCTTGTTAAGTTCACGGTAATCTACACATATCCTCCACTTTCCATTCTTTTTTGGTACCACCACTAATGGAGAGACCCACTTGCTATCAGATATTGGGTAGATGAAATTAACATCCAATAGTTTTTGTAATTCATTTTTCACAATATCTTTAAGGTGAGGATTTAGTCTTTTTTGAGGTTGGTGAATGGGTCTTGCATATTTTTCAGTATAGATGTGGTGAGTACACAATTGAGGATCAATTCCTTTCATATCGGGGTAATCCCATGCAAAGGATGCTTTGTATTTTCGTAATAATTGGACCAATTTATCTTCTTGTTTAGCAGTGAGATTTTTATTGATGTTTAGAGTTTTTCCAGGTTTAATTTCTACAACCTTGCTATTGTACACAGAAGTAGTAGGTATTTCTTGATCAGGAATTTCTTTGAAAGGATCTTCTTCTTCTTTACTATCGAATGCTGCCTTGATCATGTGACATTTCAAATGAGATCTGGTTTGTGATTTATTAATAAAACTATTAATGATATAATCCTCTATTTAATCTTCAAAATCAAGAGCATTTTCTATCGTTAGAGGTGATCTCATAGTTTCCATAAAATATGATGCAGGTGGTTTTCTTGTTTTGATTATTGATAGACTTGGCTGGGCTGGGGGATATAGGGCTAAATTCTTGACATAATTTCCCCTTTTTATTGTCATGTTGCCTTGTCAGCATCCAATATAAGCATCGGTAGTTGCCAACCAAGGTCTACCTAAGATTAACAGGTGTCCATCTAGTCGATTCTTTGGGTTGATAACCAGGAAGTCAGCAGGGTATTCCCAAGAATCTACGGATACCATTACATCTTGTATTATACCCTCTGGTTTGACTATCAATCGGTCAGCCAATTCCAACAAGGTTGTTGTTGGTTCTAGTGATGTAATGCCAAGTTTTTGACAGGTGGTGGTTGTTAAAATATTGATTGCTGCTCCCAAATCAACTAAGGCATTTGGAAATGATTGCCCATTGATTTGTACTGTCACTATAGGATTTCCTGGGTCTTCATATTTGATAGGTGTTTCCATTCCTGATAATAAGTCAGATAAGGTACCAACTATTTGGACAGTAGGATTGGTAATTGTTCTCCTCTTTGGCTTCTTTATGCATAATTCCTTAATATTTTTTGCATATATAGGAATGTCTTGAATAGCTTGGAGGAGAGGGATTTTTATACACAAATTTTTTAATTCTCCCAGAAGATCATAATTAGGCTGCTTTAATGGACGAGGTATAACCAATCGTTCTGGGAATGGTGGAGAGGAAGTTGTTACTTGCTGTTGACTTCGTTGTTGATTTTGTTGTTGAACTTCCTTCTCATTTTTCACTGTTTGTTCTACAGGTAACAGATCTTCAATATGGACATCATTGTTTCTCTTTGTTTCCACTATGCGCCCAGACCTTAATTGAATATCATTGCACTCCCTTAGTTTAGTTTCTACTTTTGGGGGTTCCATTATTTGGACAGACTGAACTGGCCTATTGTTTGGGTTTGGGTTGGGTTGGGCTGGGAGTTGTGGTCTTAAGTTGGTTTGGGGGTTTGTATAAGGAGCTGGCAGTGTAGGTTGAGAGAGAGGAATTGATCCGACTAGCTAATTTGTAGGTTTTTTCCAGTTTGACTGCCAGGCCTGACTCTGGGAAGTAGAGGGGGACCATTGTGTGGGATAGTTATTTTTCCAAAACAGTGGGTAGAAAGGAAAGCTAGGCCAATTATTTTGGTTTGTTTGATTTGGCCAGGATGTGGGAGGACATGGCTGTTGTGACCAATTGGGGAAAGGTGGTTGATTTTGCCACATCCCACTATATTGTTGAGCATTATACTGAGGAGGCTGAAAACAAAATGGATCATTTGGCATACCTGATGGTCGCGGCTGCCATTGTCAGCGCTGATTAAGCAGACATACCACTTCTGATTCTTCTTCTGCCTCCTTATAAACTGCTTTTAGGCCAGGAAACGAAGGACATCCCTCCGTAGGGTGATATTTCGTGCAAATGGCGCAAACTTTAATCACATCTAATGGGCATTCTTTGTGGCTGTGTTTCTTTCTACATCTGGGACAGAATATTGCCAAGTTTTGCTTTGTTTCTGCCTGTTTCTGTTTGTCTTGCATAATATCGAACTGCGTTGTTGGAGTCCCAAGTATGTCTGTCTTAAAGTCTTCTAATAGATTTCCAATCTCTGCACGAGTCACACCTTCATTAGAGGTCTTATTTTCCCTTGTAATTATATCACGTTTTGCTGATTTCAACCTTGTATTGCCCCTCGAACTCCTGATACACAAACCAATGATGTTAGGATAACTTTCCTGATATATATCACCTTTTCCCATAATATTCAATGTTTCAACCCATTGATCTTTCATTCCCCTAATTAATGTGGTTTTCAAAACATTATCAGGTAAGGGTAAAGATGCATCAGAGGATCTCTGTAGATTGTATTGAAATCGTTCCACATACTCTTCCAAGGTTTCATTTGGTTTTGTTGTCATTTGGAATATCTCATCTTTTAGTTCCCGATACCTGCAATAATCTTGATATTTCTTTAAAAATGCAGCCTTCATATGATCCCAATCCGTTATGACACCCCCACCTAATCCCATAAACCATCTCAAAGCTGCCCCTTTTAATGTAGAAGGGAATAGTTTTAGTTTTTGGGCGTCGGTGGTGTAATCATATCCTCTGCACAGCACATCAAATTCAAACAAAAATGCATCTGGGTCCTCTGATGTTAAGCCATGAAATGTGGGAATGTGTTGAATGGGGATGGCTTTCATAGGTGCATTGACTGCAGTATCTACTATAGGATATTGCAGTGTAGAGGTTTGTTGGGGTGCCTACTGATTCTGATTTTGGTTCTGAGCCATTTGATCAAAGATATGCCAATATCCCTCTGGGATTTCCAAGGAATTTCTAGGTTGATGAGCAGGGGCAGGAATGGCTTTGACAGCACTCCCTTTGTCTGGAATAATAAGTATTTCCTGTTGACCTACTGTTTGAGGTGATTTAGGACCTTGGTTTTGAATAAGTTGAACAACACTTCCCTTATCTGGGCTGCTTATTGTTTGGGAAATTTTAATAGGAGATTTTAAGTCTCTGGTTTGTCTCGTTTCCCCTTCTCCTTCTCGGAGAATGCTAGAGTTCCCTTCTTTAAGGAAAATTATGCAAGGATTCTCAATTTCTTGGGAATCTTGCTCAATTCCCTCTATTTGACTGTGTATCTCAGCAAGGGCTTTAGATGGTGACTCTGTAGCCTGAAGGGAACTAGTAGGTTGTCTAGAAGTAGTTCTTTTAAATCATACTGATGGCTGAGATTCAGTTCTTTTAAGGATTTCTTCAATAAAGGTTGTGCACCCAAGGGTCACCGGTCCCTTATTTTTTTCAGTTTTAGGAGGAATTTTGTTTCGTTTAGTTGGTTTATTCATTCAAGGAAACAAACCTTCATTCCTACCTAGAGAAATAAGCTTACCTACTTCTGCTGTGAAGCGGGCTGCGAGCAAGTATGTTTCTTGCCCAGTGCGCAGGTTCTTACCTTCCGTCTTTAATACCCAATTCTTCGCAAGCAGAAGAAAATCAGTTATGCATCACTCCTCTGAAATGGCATACACTCTCCCCGGCAACGACGCCAAAATGTCGAGTCATAAAAAGGTATATTTTGAACACCTAATTAGCCTACATTAATCATCAATCCGGGAGCAACTTTTTATTTCAAGAGTGTACTCTATCTGAGGCTGCAATTATGTTAAAAAAAATACTGAGAGGGGGGGTGAATCAGTATTTTAGGGCCGAACAATTTTTCTTTCTTTTCTCTTAAAACCATATGTTACAGTACTGCATCCAACATGTATGTCCAGATATCTTATTATGTCTTTACTTAGAGCATTGCATCAGATAAGCATTAACCATGAACAGAAATAATAGAACAAACCATCAAACATAAACTACACATATGGACACCAGGATTTAAGGTGGAAACCCAATTTGGGAGAAAACCACCGCTGCTGTAATCTCAGTCTTCAATATTTTATTATAGAGAAAACTTCTTACAATATATGTTGGTGCAGACTCATACCAGCACGCAGGCACCCACCTGCAGAAGGCTACAACCTTCTCTCATTTACTAGCCTCTCCTGGAAGGGAGCTACGACCCCCTGCTCTCGTTTACTAGCCTCTCCTGGAAGGGAGCTACAACCCCCTCACTGAAGGCTTCGACCCTCATCAATATTCAAACCGGATCTAATAGCTTCCACACAACATACCTTGCAGACCACCAAATTTATTTATTTATTTTCTTCAGAGGTGCATCCTTAATTTAGCAATCTGTTACCCATTCCAAACAGATATACTTCAGAGTGAAGTATTCATTCACAACCCTTATACGTTCTTCATGATTGAACAAGGAATTAATCATTAAGGATCTTGATCAATCATCATATTCACAGGTGCGCCATAGATTCAGATATATCAGAGTTTATTCATGCAGATATCTCTAAAAGAGATTCGTTTATTATCGACCCTTTCGCACGCACACCCTTCTTCATGATTCTCATCACCTTATATAGTTTTTCGCTTTTAATAAAACCTTGGGTCAAAACCACGAATCGCTAATGGTATTCCTTTGACAATATTTCCAATAGTTTGGCCCTCGGGGTTTTTATTTCCTATTAATTTATTTATCAATTGATAAAAAAAAATATTTACAGCGTTTCAACCCCTTATGTATAACCCTTCGGATTTTATAAATAATATACAACACTTGCAAAAGGTTTAAAAATCAATAAAATTTTGACCCCTGGCCCACAAATGGGAGACCAATCAAATTTCGCTATGTATGTCATCATTTCATCACTGCAGGGGCTCTTGCGGTATGGATGAAAATTTTTGGCTGGTGCCCCCGCACTTAATATCCACCGTTGATCTAAGGTCAACGCTTGATTTCCTGGTCAGCTGTGGAGGCACTTGTCTCGATATCTGGTGTGCTAGTTATGCCCCCGCACTCAATCTCCACCATTCATCTCGATATCTGGTGCACTAGTTATGTCTGCGGGTATGGGCCGCCATCGTTAACTGTCGTCTCCAATCGACGGTTTTTATCGCACCGCGCCACCTCATTTGATCGAACGGATATCGCTTGGGCAACTTGCACGAGCAATAACACGCGATGGCGCGTCGTACTTGTGTTATTCTTCGCGCATCTTGATTAAACTTCGGGCAAGTCCGACACACGATCACCATCCGATTGCCCCCCTTTCAGATCGACGGCGCAAAAGCAATTTCGCTGGTCGTCCTGGGTCGATTGTTAACGTGCGATGGACGATCGTTATCGTGCACTTGGCGGTTTTGCAGGGATGCGTGTCAACACCTGTATGGAATTGCTCCCCATCCAGGAAATACCGCGTATCTTTGAAAGGTGGTGCAAAGAAACCCACAGTTTCTCTCCACACCGTCGTCATTGTTCCTCTCGGTCACGGTTCCGCCTTAGCACATGGTTCCGTCAGCCTTATTATTCAAATGATTTAAAGCTCCGCTTCAATGTTTCTTTATATATTTGGTTTATTCATACTCCAGGTTCTATTACACAGTCAACGCCGAGACTCGTAGACCTTTCATACTTATGCAGAGGCAGAGGCGAATAACTGCGAGCATTCAGGGATTCAAAACCCAGTCACCAAGGTGCATATCATATATTCAACGAATATAGATATATAACTCTACTGTCGATCGTATTGGTTCCTCGAACAACTTACAGAACCAAAGCACCATTAAACCCCTCCATTATGCAGATTCACTTCATTGTGCCGTGACCTTAGCAACCCGATATCGTATACAAAAGCATGAATCTATCCATAGCTCACTACACAGAGTTGCAGGGAATTTCGTACGAGAAATGAACCAATCAATACCCCAATTGCTCTGGGTATTCTCCACTTAACAGAGTATCATTGAAACTCAACCATACACAGATTTTCTTTATCTTCCAATAAGATGCATACATATTCCATCTTCAATTCTGCTATAACCTCTTTGTCCCTGTTTCCTTGACTGATACTGCAGCTCTGTAGCTCAAACTGTAGATGCATTCTTTCTGTTTTTCTCTGCTACATTTAGATGACAATTCCTTTTCCATATCCTTTGCCATCAATGACAATATTTCCAACAATCTCCCCCTTTGTAATTGATGGCAATATTCTTCCTCTTTTTTGCTTTTCCTCCCCCTTTGACATCAATGGCAAAGGGTTGACATTACCATGCTCCCCCTGAGATCATGCTGCATCTTCATAATATAGCAAGATGACTTATGAAGGCCAACAGTGCATCCTTTTCATATGACCAATGCTCCCCCTTAGCCTGTGCATTCAGAGATGCCCAATAGCACCTCACAACCAATTTAGTCTTCTGTAATTAAGTAGGCCTGATCCTCTGCAGGGCAGAGACTACTCCCAGTTTCTGTCTGAGATATTCGAATGCTTCCCTGGGTAGAGGTTTGGTAAATATATCAGCAACTTGTTCTTTGGAGGAAACATATTCTAATTTCACCTTTTTCTCAAGCACTTGTTCTCGTAAGAAGTGATATTTGATGGGAATGTGCTTGGTCTTGGAATGCATAACAGAATTCTTTGAGATACTGATGGCACTTGTATTATCACACATAATGGATATAGGGGGTGAACATTTGATTTGAAAATCTTGTAGGGTTTGCATAATCCAAAGAAGTTGAGTGCAACATGATGCTACAGCCACATATTCAGCTTCTGTTGTAGATAAGGCAATGGAGCTTTGCTTCTTGTTGAACCAAGATACTAACCGGGACCCCATAAAGAATGCACCACCACCAGTGCTTTTCCGATCATCAATACTTCCAGCCCAATCTGCATCAGTGTATGCATGAAGAGTAAGTTCAGCATTATTTGGGTACCATAGTCCAAAATCTTGAGTTCCTTGTAGATATTTGAATATTCTTTTCACAGCCTGAAGATGAGACTCTTTTGGATTAGCTTGGAATCGTCCAACAATCCCGACTACATGCATGATGTCTGGTCTTATCCCAGTGAGATAAAGTAGACTTCCTATCATAGATCTATATTCTAGTTGATTTATGGTGGGGGAATCATCATTAGAACTGAGATTACATCCGGTTATCATTGGTGTACTTACAGGTTTGCAATCTTCCATGCCATACTTCTTCAAGATTTGCTTGAGGTACTTTGCTTGTGATAAGAATATACCATCTGTTGCTTGTTGCACTTGCAGGCCAAGAAAGAATGTTAGTTCCCCAAGTAAATACATTTCAAATTCTTGCTGCATATCAGAAGCAAATTTCTGACTCATAGACTCTTTATTACTTCCAAAAATGATATCATCGACATATACAACCACAATCAACAGTTTGTCATTTTCAGTTTTTGTGTACAATTTGCTATCAGCAGACCCCTTTGAAAATCCTTGTTGATGAAGATATTTTTCAAGACGATAGTACCATGCCCTTGGAGCTTGTTTGAGACCATATAGAGCCTTTTTAAGTCTACAAACAAGTTTTTCATCATTTCCCAAAATGAATCCCTCTGGTTGTTCTATATAAACTTCTTCTTCTAGATCACCATTGAGAAAAGCAGATTTAACATCCATTTGATAAACTCTGATTTGTTGGAAGCTTGAATGAGAAAGAAACATTCTTATGGCTTCAAGTCTGGCTACAGGAGCAAAGTTTTCTTCAAAGTCTATACCTTCTTGTTGAGCATACCCCTTGCAAACAAGTCTAGCTTTGTTTCTTATAACATCCCCATTCTCATTTAACTTGTTTTTGAATATCCATTTAGTTCCAATGACATTTTTGTCATGAGGTCTTGGTGCTAATTCCCAAGTGTGATTCTTTTCAATTTGATCAAGCTCTTCATTCATGGCTTGAATCCAACAGTCATCTTTGCTAGCTTGACTAACACTGTGAGGTTCAATAGTGGACAGAAATGCCAGATTGCTAGAAGATCTGATAAGAGTTCTTCTTGTTTGTACCCCTGATCCCTTTTCTCCCAAAATTTGAGATTCTAGATTATTCTTTTGAACATATCTGGAGGGAGCCTTTTTAGATAATCCATCTTCAGGTTCTTCACTGGGTTCACTATTTGTATCATTACTATTTGATGTAGAAGGATATGTGTCATCATCATCTTCATCTGTAGTTTGCTTTTATTCTTTTGGAGCTGCAGAAGACTCATCAATAACAACATCAATACATTCAAAAATCTTCCGAAGTCTTTTATTGTAACATTTATAGGCCCTACTCCTAGAGGAGTATCCAATAAATATCCCTTCATTTGCTCTGGGTTCAAACTTGCCAAGTTTTTCATCATTATTCTTGATGAATCATTTGCTTCCAAAAATCTTAAAATTCTTTATAGTGGGAGGATTACCATACCAGAGTTCATATGGAGTTTTATCACTATTTACACGAACATGTGCCTTGTTGAGAACGTTTACTGCTGTATGTGCTGCTTCTCCCCAAAATGTGTCAGGTGTTCCGAAATCCAGCATAGCTCTAGCCATTTGTTGAACTGTTCTATTCATTATTTCTACAACACCATTTTGCTGTGGAGTGCCAGCTACATAAAACTGTCTTTTTATGCCATGTTGTTCACAAAATTCAAGAAATTCATCTGATGTATATTCTCCTCCTCGATCAGATCTGAGACACTTGATTTTTAGATCTAATTCATTCTCAACTAGTGCTTTGAAAATCTGAAATTTCTCAAATGCTTCATCTTTGTGTTTAAGCAGCCCAATCCAACACATTCTAGAAAAGTCATCAATGAATAAGATGTAGTATTCTTCACCACATGGTGACTTTTTCCTCATAGGTCCACATATGTCAGTATGGATGAGTTCAAGAGGCTTACTTGTTGATCCTTCCTTGGCATTAAATTGTACTCTAGTTTGCTTACCGAATTGGCAGGATTTACATATGATATTTTTAGGTAGAGAAATATTGGGAAGATCACGAACAGCTTTAAGTCTGCTTGATTTGTTGATTTGAGAGAAGCTCAGATGCCCCAACCTTCTATGCCATAGCCAATTTTCTGAATATTTACTCAGATAGCATTGTTCTTTGCAGTTCTTCAATATATATAGGTTGTTTGGAGTTATTTTCCCTTTTATAATTGCTTTACCCGTATCAAGATCACGTACCACACATTCTTTTAAACTAAAGACAACTTCAGTTCCTTGATCACACATTTGACTTACACTTAACAAGTTATGCCTTAATCCATCCACATACATGACTTCATTAGCTTTCACATTTTCTTTTAGAAAAACAGACCCTTTTCCTTTAATGACCGTAAGAGTATCATTTCCAAAAGTAACCTTCTTTTCCTTTTCTAGAGCATTATATGCAAGAAGTTTGTCTTTATCACCTGTCATGTGTCTTGAGCATCCACTATCAATGTACCATTGGTTTTCTTCATCTTCTGCAAATAACGCTATGCCACAATTTTCAACCTATAATTCCTTCTTTTTCCATACTTTGGAGCTTGAAGGAACATGTTCTTTTGGCTGAACTTTGCTCCTGCATTTAGATTCTTCATGGCCAAAGTTATTGCAATAAGCACATTCAACTTCATTTTGAAGAGGAGAAAAGTTGTTATAAGTATTCTTCTTTTTTTCAATATCAATCCTTTTCTTTCTTGCTTCTCTTGTCATGATGGTTTTATATGCAACACATTGAACAGCTTTATGACCAAAATTGTGACATGAGAAACATTGTCCATTGAAGAAGAAATTTCTACGATCATGAAATCTTCTACATGAATTTACCTGTTGATTGGTGTTTCTTTGAAAGATATTCATGTTAGTGTTCTTTGAATTGAGATGATCATGCTTTACTTGTAAAGATTTCTTAGTTCCTTGGTTTAGTGGCGCATATTGTAAACTAAAATCAGAACGTTTTTAGATAATTCGGTGTGAAGGTCGAGAAGACCTCTTAGATATCCAAGACCTGTTTTTATAAGGGGAGAAATGCTATACCTTGATACACCCCATATAAGGTTTCAAATCCTTTAGCAAATATAAGATTCAAGAGTTCCCGCTTCTCAAGTTCTTTTCATACACTACTTCGTTAATTTCAATAACTCAACAAAGCTTTCCTTTTCAAGCGTTTCTTGATTTTTCAGAGTTTCTATGATTATTTTACTCTCTTCTAGGCAGATTTTGAGTTTATTGTTTTCATCAAAAAAATCACTGTCTTCTAGAGCATCCACAAAAGTATCCTTTTCTTCTCTATATTCTTTTTCAAATGCCATGAGAAGTCTAAGATCTTGTTCATATTCTTCCTCACTATCAGATAACCCATCACTATCTTCATGAGTATAGAAACTCTTTCTGGAGCTAACATGAATCTTATTCCTTCTTGCTACTTCCTTCCCCTTTTTATGTGTTTCTTTATAAGGACACTTAGCAGCATAATGACCAACTCTTCCACAATCAAAACATTTGAAAGGAAGCTTACCTCTAAACCGTCCTGTGCCAAGTTGAAGTTTCTTTACGAAGTTTATCTCATCTTCTTCTGAGACATATCCTGATCCTTCTGTTATTTGTACTTCCTTCCCTTTTGTAGAAGTTCTAAAGACTGCTTCTTTGACTTCAGATGGTCCTTCTCTTCTCATTTCATATGCAGTTAGTATGCCATGAAGTTGTACCAAAGTAACATTTTGAAGATCCTGCTTTTCTTCAAGAGCTGAAACTTTTGACTCAAATTTTGCTGTTAGAGATCTTAAAATTTTCTCAACCAAAGTAGATTTGGTTATTGTTTCTCCCAGATTTCTCATGCGATTTACAATATCATCAAGACGTAGAAATAAATTTGCAATGCTTTCTTCATTAAGCATTTTTAGATTCTCATATTGAATTCTGAGAGTTTGAAGTTTAGCACTTTTTACCTTTTCATCACCTTCATAGCTTAGAATGATTTTGTCCCATATTGCCTTTGCTGTATTCAGCTGCATGACTTTGACAAATTCTGATTCAGTTAGACTTCCCAATAGATCATTGACCACCCTTGCATTTGTTTCATAGTTCTTTCTTTCAGTCGGATCCGTTGGCACTGCAGCTAGATATTGATATCCTTGTTCAACAATTTCCCATACATCTGCTCCCAGAGACTGAAGATAGGAGCTCATCCTTGTTTTCCAAAAGATTAAGTTGTTTCCGTTGAGGAGAGGAGGCCTGATAGATGTTGTTCCATCTTGAGTGCTCATCTTGATTGATCTTCCTTCTAGCGGCTAAGCTTTTTCAGAAGGACCTGCTCTAATACCAATTGTTAAAAAAATACTGAGAGGGGGGGTGAATCAGTATTTTAGGGCTGGACAATTTTTCTTTCTTTTCTCTTAAAACCATATGTTACAGTACTGCATCCAACATGTATGTCTAGATATCTTATTATGTCTTTACTTAGAGCATTGCATTAGATAATAATTAACCATGAACATAAATAACAGAACAAACCATCAAACATGAAATACACATATGGACACCAGGATTTAAGGTGGAAACCCAATTTGGGAGAAAACCACCGCTGCTGTAATCTCATTCTTCAATATTTTATTATAGAGAAAACTTCTTACAATATATGTTGGTGCAGACTCATACCAGCACGTAGGCACCCACCTGCAGAAGGCTACAACCTTCTCTCGTTTACCAGCCTCTCCTGGAAGGGAGCTACGACCCCCTGCTCTCGTTTACCAACCTCTCCTGGAAGGGAGCTACAACCCCCTCACTGAAGGCTTCGACCCTCATCAATATTCAAACTAGATCCAATAGCTTCCACACAACATACCTTGCAGACCACCAAATTTATTTATTTATTTTCTTCAGAGGTGCATTCTTAATTTAGCAATTTGTTACCCATTCCAAACAGATATACTTCAGAGTGAAGTATTCATTCACAACCCTTATACGTTCTTCATGATTGAACAAGGAATTAATCATTAAGGATCTTGATCAATCATCATATTCACAGGTGCGCCATAGATTCAGATATATCAAAGTTTATTCATACAGATATCTCTAAAAGAGATTCGTTTATTATCGACCCTTTCGTACGCACACCCTTCTTCATGATTCTCATCACCTTATATAGTTTTTCGCTTTTAATAAAACCTTGGGTCAAAACCATGAATCGCTAATGGTATTCCTTTGACAATATTTCCAATAGTTTGGCCCTCGGGGTTTTTATTTCCTATTAATTTATTTATCAATTGATAAACAAATATATTTACAGCGTTTCAACCCCTTATGTATAACCCTTCGGATTTTATAAATAATATCCAACGCTTGCAAATAGTTTAAAAATAAATAAAATTTTGACCCATGGCCCACAAATGGGAGACCAATCAAATTTCGCTACGTATGTCATCATTTCGTCACTGCGGGGGCTCTTGCGGTACGGATGAAAAATTTTGGCTGGTGCCCCCGCACTTAATATCCACTGTTGATCTAAGGTCAGCGCTTGATTTCCTGGTCAGCTGTGGAGGCACTTGTCTCGATATCTAGTGTGCTAGTTGTGCCCCCGCACTCAATCTCCGCCATTCATCTCGATATCCAGTGCGCTAGTTATGTCCGCAGGTATGGGCCCCCATCGTTAACTGTCGTCTCCAATCGACGGTTGTTATCGCACCGCTCCACCTCATTTGATCGGAAAGATATCGCTTGGGAAACTTGCACGATAAATAACGCGCGATGGCGTGTCGTACTTGTGTTATTCTTTGCGCATCTTGATTAAACTCTGGGCAAGTCCGACGCACGATCACCGTCCGATTGCCCCCCTTTCAGATCGACAGCACAAAACAATTTCGTTGGCCGTCCTGGGTCGATTGTTAACGTGCGATGGACGATCGTTATCGTGCGCTTGGCGGTTTTGGAGGGACGCGTGTCAACACCTGTATGGAATCGCTCCCCATCCAGGAAATACCGTGTATCATTGAAAGGTGGTGCGAAGAAACCCACGGTTTCGCTCCACACCGTCGTCACTGTTCCTCTCGGTCACGGTTCCGCCTTAGCACATGGTTCCGTCAGCCTTATTATTCAAACGATTTAAAGCTCCGCTTCAATGTTTCTTTATATATTTGGTTTATTCATACTCCAGGTTCTATTACACAGTCAACGCCGAGACTCGTAGACCTTTCATACTTATGCAGAGGCAAAGGCGAATAACTGCGAGCATTTAGGGGTTCAAAACCCAGTCACCGAGGTTCATATCATATATTCAATGAATATATATATATATAACTCTATTGTCGATCGTATTGGTTCCTCAAACAACTTACAGAACTAGAGCACCATTAAACCCCTCCATTATGCAGATTCACTTCACTGTGTTGTGACCTTAGCAACCCGATATCGTATACAAAAGCATGAATCTATCCATAGATCACTACAGAGAGTTGCAGGGAATTTCGTACGAGAAATGAACCAATCAATACCCCAATTGCTCTAGGTATTCTCCACTTAACAGAGTATCATTGAAACTCAACCATACACAGACTTTCTTTATCTTCCAACAGGATGCATACATATTCCATCTTCAATTCTACTATAACCTCTTTGTCCCTGTTTCCTTGACTGATACTGCAGCTCTGTAGCTCAAACTGTAGATGCATTCTTTCTGTTCTTCTCTGCTACATTTAGATGACAAGCCTTGCCATATCCTTTGCTATCAATGACAATATTTCAACAAATTATTCCAGGGAAACAAGTGTGAAGATGTAGCACACACAATGCAGTATAACAAAGCACGTGGTAAAAGAAAACTCAATTATTAAAGGATATCATGAATGGAAATATTAAACTACATCAATCTTGAAAAACATCGATCAGGGATGCAGTAGCAGTAACTCTTTCCCTTAGAAATCGATGCAAGATAACCAATCTGGGGACTTGGAAGCAATAACCTCTATCCTCTACAGTTGGAGATCTTAAAGAAATCGAAACAAAAGCAAATTCAATGAAAGCAACTTAAAAGAAACAAAATCTGAAAAGGAACAGCAGCATGTAACTATAAATCATCTGTTTGCTAATCGAAAACTATGAATAAATAATGGAAAGAAATGGAACAGCAACATGAAATGAACAGCAATTACAATTCTAACATAATCAAGTAACTATATTTCCATGCTTCAATCCTATCGATAGCCACTTACCATGCAACAATCAATTATAACAAATTATAAACTGACGGAACAACAACTCAAATCAGATACAGAATAGCAAAGCTTTGTAATAATAACAAGATAATTGAACGGCAAATGTGCTTCTTGTAAAGGATGAAATAGCAATGACTCTGTATTTGATCTAACAACGATAAACCAATTCTGTAATTTAAATAAACATTAAACACACTTCACACGACAGTAAGCAAGGATTAAAAATACAAACAACAAAGTGATTCCACCAGAGCCGGGCCCTTAGCGCCAGTGAAATACTGCTGGGCTAATTCAGAACTTTAGAAGATGGATGAAACACTTGTCTTATATTGAACCAACATAAAGCATTACAGAGAAGGTTCTCTCAAAGCCGAGAGTCAATAAAGCATTATATTACAGAGGAAATGTTTAAATGCAAAGCCTTTCGACTAACTCACTAACTTTAACAACATCATGCCTTTGTCACTAAAGGACATTGCTTTAAATATCAAATCTCGACGGACAAATCAAGGACTAAGATGAGTTTGAACAGCGATCCCTCAGGATCGAAGGATCCTGAGGGATTCGCTCCCCTTTGTTTAGTCATCATCCTGTTTACTCTGACCGAGGCCGAGTTGTCCCCTACCTTTTCTGGGCTATTCGTTCAGATCTCCTTGCCTTTGGCTAGATATGATTCAACGCTGATGGAGTAATAGCTAGATTATTTTCAACCCCGCCTTTGGTACAGTTGTTCACCTCGTCGAATTCCTGTTTTGTCAATCAAAAAGTAACCTTTAGTCATCTTTTTGTACTAAACATAAACATTTCCAATTCTATTGTAATTCTTACAATAAATTACCTTTCCAAGGCAAAAAGGAGTATTTCTATGGTAAAATAATGAGTAAATACATAGTAATTTCATACCTCTTTCACTGCCCAACAAAAAGGTCCAAAAACAACCATTTTTTACCTTTCTGCCACCTTTTCTGAGCAAGTGCTGTGCCACTGGGAACTAGAACATTTTCTACTTTTTGGGAAACATTCAGAGATCATATTGAGACAACTAAAGTATGTTTGGAAATTAGACATCCATATATTTCTAGCGTGCCATCACGCGGCCTTTTTTGACATCAGGAAGCCCTCCAAACCCTTGCTGCAAAAAGGCCTTTTTTGGTGTTGCGTGCCTGGAAATTTTGTGGACACAGATTTATGAATTCCTGTGTGAGGAAAAAGAAAGTGTGAGTTAGGAAAGTTCTATCATGTATGTCAGAGCCTAAAAGTGATTTTTTTTTCTAATTTGGTCTTAAAAGGATATTTTGAAGAGATATTCTGTGCCTTGGACCTTGTAAGGCCTCAAGGGCAGTTTTAGATATTTTTCTTTGGCCAATGGCCTTCTAGTTGCTCTAGTGAGCTTTTTCTCCTCTTGGATTATATAAACCATGAGGATTCATTGTAAAAAAGAGGAGAACTTGACATGTTGAGAGAAATACATTTTATGAGCTTGGAGAAAATATTGGTTTTATGAAGTGGATGAATGTCTTGCTTGGTTTGATGGTGGAGGAGCATTGTGTGCAGGATTCCATAGCTTGGTGAATGGTGATGTTTCCCTGATTTTTTTATGTCTTCTTGTTTTCATTAATGTTCCATGCTTCTTGTTTTTTGTAGATCAGAAGTATAGGTTGAGACATGCTCATGGAAGCACCTCAAACCTCTTTTTTATTTACAGCTTTGATGTCTTCTTCTTCTTGGTCATTATAAGGAATTCTTAACTTCTCCTTAGGTCTACCAAGAACTTGTTATTTATTTCATTAATGGTCACTATGTTAGCTATAAAATCTGATTCAAGGTATGCCATGCTTATTTGAAGTTCTCAAAACTCTATTTCTGAAATCTTTCTATGAAATATTGATTGATTAGGTTAAGTCAAAGAGGTCTCATTCGATCTTGCCCTTTGTCCATGCTTACCAACGTGTTTCAGAGTTCTCGATAGTTTGATATATGTTGTTTAGGAGTTCCCTCTCCATATATTGAGTTGTTTGTTTATATTATATGTTTTCCCAACAGCTGAAGGTGAATTTCTAAAGTTAGAAGTTCTTATGCTTCTATGTCTCACCTGAATGTTTATCTTTCATGTTTATCAGTTTGAGTATTGTTCATAGAGATTAATGGTTTGCCCTACCTCATGAGTATTTTCTTTTAAAATATATATGTTTAAGACTTATTTGTTCTTTCACAAACTTAATGTTCATTTCACCTTACACCTCACCCAAAGGATCCATTGACCTTGCTAAATCAGCCCTGCAATACACCTTGTCCATCATTTACTCAACCTTGACTTCATCTGACCCCATAGCCTTGTTGATTTGATAAACTCTCTTTATATTTGTCCTACTTGATAAATTTACCTCAAACCCAAAAAAAACTAAAATATACTTAACAGCTAGCCTAAAATCAAACATATAAAGCAAACAAGTTCACATCCTTTGCATAATAGAGAGAGCCCTCTCTGAGTCCAGGAAGGCTAGATCCTAGGACTCCAAAGATTGGTCTGATGTTACCTTGCCATTTGGTTTACCAATCTGCCAAATTATGGGACACTAACATCACTGAAGACTTTGCTTGTCAATGCTCCTCTTTTGCATCCCCCAAATTATCATCGTGACTATTCGCTCTATCTGGCTATCACTTTTAGCCCAATTTCCATGGTTTTGGTACAGAACGATGATAATGGTGATGAGCATCTCATTTATTATCTTAGCCACAATCTTCTCAACACTGAAATGTGCTATGTTCATGTCGAGAAATTTGCGTTGGTAGCTGTTCAAGCCTTCCAACATTTTTGCCATTATATTTTACTCCACACTACAACCGTGATTTCTAATTGCAACCCCATGACCTATATTTTAACTCAAAAATTGCTGGGGGGAAAATACTCCAAGTGGATAGTTATCCTCCAAGAGTTAAATTTGGATTTCACCACTGCCAAATTGAAGAATTCATTGGTTTTTGCTGAGTTGATATGCTCTTTACCCTCTACCTCTGCTCCCTCTGGTTCTAAGGAACGCATTCTAGATGATACTCTTTTTTTTATTAGCACCCTCGATCCATGGTATGGTGATATCATCATTTATCTCCAGACTTCTACCTTCCGGTCTAAGTTGATGAAAGATGCTCGTCAATGCATCCATAATAATTTGCAACCCTATCACATAGTCAGAAATACTTTATACCGCATCAGAGCTAATTCCATCCTCCTTCAGTGTTTGACCCTCGAGGAAGCTAAAAAGGTCCTCAATGATTGCCATTCTAGCACATGTGGCAGTCACATGTCTGGATATGCTACTGTTCAAAAAATCCTTCGTGCTGAGTATTTCTGGCCTACCATATTTAAATATTGTATCCTCACTATCCGTAAATGTCACGAGTGCCAAATCTATCAGCACAAGATGTGCACTCCACCCGCTCATCTCCATCCTATCATTACCATTGGTTCATTTGAAAAGTGGGGTATCGATTTTATGATGTGTAACCCTCACTCGGCTAGGGGGCATGGTTATATTATCATAGTCATGGACTACTTCACTAAATGGGCCGAATCAATGCCTACACTCACAGCTGACAGTAAGATGACTGCCCAATTTATTTTCAATCATTTGATTACCAGGTTTGGAGTCCCTCAAGCCATTGTCATTGATCATGGCTCCCATTTTCGCCATTATATGATGGTTGAGCTGACTACTAAGTTGGGTCTGCATCACGACAGCTCAACATCATACTACCCCCAGGCCAATGGCCAGGTTGAAGTCGTGAAAAAAAATTTGGTCACCGTGCTTCAGCATACTATTGGGATGCACAAGTGCAATCGAAAACTCATATTGTTTTCATCTCTCTGGGCTTACCTAACCTTGGTGAATGATGCAACTGGATTCACCCCATTTCATCTTGTTTACAGTCTAGAAGCTACCCTTCCGATTGAATGTGAAATTCCTTCACTCGAGATAGATGTCGAATTATTACCGAATACCTCACCAAAGGAATAATGGCTTCTATATTTGGAGAGACTTGATGAAACTCGCTGATTCGCTGCTTTAGTCATAGAAGCACAGAAAAAGTGGGTCAAATATCACTTTGACCAGACGGTTTCCCCGTGTGCCTTTGTAGAAGGAGACTTAGTCTTCTTATATGACCAAGCCCATGATAAGATGGGGGCAGGTAAATTCGAACCCACGTGGCATGGGCCCTACATTGTCAAGAGTGTTTTGCAGAACGTGGCCTATGAGCTTATTGAATATGAATGATATCCCTTGGATCAACCCCGAAATGGGTTGTATCTCAAAAAATATTATGCATGAGTTTCTCATGCATTTTATTTTGTACATAAGTGTGTTTTTCATTTTTTTTCATTTTTATCTTGGTGTGCTATGCGAGTAGTTTTTCTGCTTATTATGTCTTTGCTTCCTGTGTAGATGTCTGTCACTCCTTATGTTAGTTTTGCTGACAGTGCCTCTCGTAGTACCCGAAACCTATCCTCCGCATCTTGGGTAATTTATGATACTAACGGTGAGTTAGTAGACCTTCAAGTCATTTTTCTAGGACGTGCAACCAACAATTCCGTTGAATACAGTGCAGTTATCGAACTTCTTACTGAAGCTATTTCCCTCGACATTCATGAATTAATTGTAAACCTAGACTCTCAGCTTGTTGTTCTTCAACTCAATGGGCTTTATTCTATCAGAAACCCTCAGATTTTAAGGATGTATTTGTGTGTTTTTTTGTTAGAAAGTAATTTTGATTATAACACATATCGACATATTCCTAGAAGAATGAATACGTTAACTGATGCAGTAGCCAATATTGTATTAGATAGAAATTTGTGGAATTTGTAAAATCTATCACCATTACATAGTAAGATTTAAACAGGAAAATAAGCATATATATATATATATATATATATATATATATATATATATCGATTTTTTGCATCCACATGTATATCATAGTTCAAAAAATATATGTGTTTTGGTTACATCTTGAGACATCATGTTTCTCAAAAAATATGTAGAAATGAAACCTAGGAGAATAATCTGCATGGCGCTCATGAGAGAACGTCACTGCCCGCACGACCCACCTTAGTATTCGATGGATGTGGTTAGACACTCATGGGGTGTGCCTCTAATAAGCACAAGGAACGTCCTCGAATCTCACATATTATGGGATCCCACTTGTGAGTCCCTCCAAGTTGCGCGTGATTTCTTCCTCATCGCTTCCCTCACCATGAGGGCCCACTTTGAAATCTTATGGGACCCTCTACTCTATGGGGGACATCCACGTGGGTCTCTCTGGTCCAACATCTGCAGCACATGAGTAAATATCAGAACACATATGCAAAAAAAAATTCATAAAAATACAAAAAATGAGTTTTTACCTAAATCCTCGTCCCAGTCATCCCCTTCCAGGAGTGGAAGGTTCGTATCACCCCTCATTATGGGAATTTTGAGGTCTAAAATGGGTCTCCTAAGGAAATAATAAAATAATATCTAAACCAATAAAATAATATTTATGAATTTTCAATTCACGTTTTGCACCACAATCCATGTAACCATAGTTAAATTCAATTCAAAAGTTGTACCAAAATAAAATTAATAAAAAAATTGCATTGATGTGACTATAAATAAGAATGAGATTTTCAAGAAAAAGTCATTATCATTGAACAACTAATGCATTTGTCCTTTGTACTTAAATAACTTAAAATAAATTATAAATATAAATATATAAATTCGTAATTATATTATATGTTATTAATTAAAATTTGTATTATTTAAATTGTATAATAACATTTAATTAATATACTATATAAAAATAATATAATATAATATAAAAAATGTATATGGATATGCATTGTTTCTTTCAAGAAATATGAAATGACAATAATATATTTTTATTCAAAAAGTGTGAAATGACATTTATTATGAGTATTTTACTTTGACTTTAAAAGTACTTAGAGCACTACCATGGTTAACCATGAATTTTTGTCCACCATTGAGAATGTGACAAGTAAGTACCTTTAACTCAAGCAATGCCACATCAACCATCAGGGATGATGTCATCCCTTAAAATGTGATTGGTTCTCATAAAGTGAATTTTTATTGTACATTTTCCTTAGGAGGTCCATTTTAGACTTCAAAATTCCCCTAGTGGAAATTGGTGCCAATGTATGGCCAATCCTCCACCATGATGAGTTGTCGGCGTAGTCAGTCGAAGAATTATGGTCTCCACAACATGTGTTTTCCACCACTTGATCGAGGCATCAGCTCCACCTAATGGACCATCTGTGGCTCTCGTGCTGGTGGCATGGGTATAGCCACTTCCTGGTGCTGGAATATCGGCAACCGTTCTAGTATGAATGGTATCAAGATGGACCTGTATCCAAAATGTTTCATCTTACCATTTTTTCATTTGGTTAACTAGCATTTCAAGTTGATTGTCACTACTTTCACCCAATTGAATATGGTTGGATCCATGCAATCTAAGACTATTTGAAGTTGTGTCTTCTTAGCTTCATGGGAAGCCTGAGATCCAACATCCTGAATAATAGTATGTAGCACTACCCTCAATGCCAAGTCAGGCAGAGTCTAAATGTCTACCTTTCCACTTTTAGATGCTTTCTTTGCTCCGGGACAAACTCTATCTATCAACATACCCATGCCCTCTCCAAGAGCCTGAGTACCTGTCAGCAGTGGTTTTTCTCCCCTCTGCGACAATCCAGTTATGAAGTAAATATTGGAGACTTCTATCTCTAGTTCTTAGTCCTGAATCATGAATCTCTCTCAATCAATGTCCCACACACTAATCAAGTACTGTAGTAGCACTAAATGAGCTCACAAACATGGGGCCATGAATAATTTCAAGAGCCCACAGTTTCTCAGGGCATGTGTACATGCATCATTTCCCATGGCTTGTTCATCCTCTTCCCCATGCTCTCGTTCTTTCCATTCTATGACCATTTTTAGCTACTGATTTTCCCGCAAAACAAACAAATGGGATTCTATTAGCCTCTGGCTTAGATTTGAATCATTTTAGTTCACCCATTCTGGAGGAAAAGCTCAAAAATATTGGGCGCAGCATTCAGTGTCGTTGTTTTGCAAATAGTAGTGCTGAACGATGTCGTCTTGTTCAAAAACTTCGAGGTTGGGAGTGACTCCGTGCCCGAAATCAACACCGACCGTCATGGCCTCATTTTTTCAACATCTTCCAAAAATTTATTAAAACCATGAAATCAAGTAAAAAATGGCTTAAATAGCATATGAAGTTCATAGCTTCTACCTAGAAAAAATGGATTCGTAAATGACCTCCTAAATTTCCTACTATCAGCTCTGCAAGTTCACAGTGGAAAATAGTAAAAATGCTCACAAGAAAGTGAAAAGGTAAAAAGTGAATATTTTTTACTATTTGCATTGTTTTATAACCTTTTCTAAACCCTAATTAGGTTTTTGGGCACCTTTTTCGATTATTTTATTTTTTTTCTCGAAAAATGGGTTTTACGTTTGTTTCTTGTGTAGCAAGAGGTCCTACAAATGACGACGATGAGGAAATGATTTGTATTTTATTACTTTTTCGGAATCTATAAAGACATAAAAAAGTCACCCCTTGGAGTCATCTTTCAGCTCTTTTATGACTCTCAAAAATTGAAAAGATTTTCGAGACTCTTGTCATTTTGAACTCATTAAAGGTTGCGAAACATCATCTACCCAGTATATGTTTACCCCTTTTTCGGGCTGGGAAAGATTATTTATGAAAAAGGAATACCTTAGTTGAACATGGCTGTGAGGTTCTCTCAGATATCGTTCTCTACCTTTTCGGATCTGTGAGACTACCTACGAAAAGGGACCTGCTGGAGTTTTCTTTTCTGCTTCTTTTCAAACTCTCTAAACATGAAAAGACGTTGAGTTCTTCCTTTTTCATCTCATTAAAACTAAATGGCATTGGATGTCATCACCATGATGTTATTGATTTCCTCCTTCCTAGGGCTCGTAAAATGTACTAGGATGGATTTTTCCAAAGGACGAACTTACATGACAAGCATATGATATCCCCTTCAAGCTTGTTTCCAAAAATAATTGGGGTACTCATCATAAATGGTGGGGGAAAATGAAACTATTTCTCGGTTGTGGAGACAGTATGTTGCTCTTGAACATGACACTCATCTTCAGTTCATGTTGGGTTGGGGACATCCCATACTTGTCATTTTTCCTCCATGGGTTTGGGCTATCCATTTTGACCTCTCATCTTCTCTTCGCATCGTCATCATGACCTAAGATCCCTTGATGTCAAATACTGCCAAATTTCGAAATCGTGTCGCCACTATGTTCAAGAGAAGTTCCTTTTGCAGTTTTTAACCCCTGATCCTCTGTTTAGTCATGATTCACTATCATCTTATTCCCCTGTCTCATGTCGATGAGGTGGGAAACATTATGGCCCTCCTTCGACTGATCACTTCTTGTCGACTTTAGCTCATTATCAAGGAAGTTGATCCAGAGACTCCCTTCTGGTACCTTAGAGCTTGCATACCTCAATGGCAAGTTCTTCACATTCCATGACAGGTTCTCATCATTGGCCTTTGATCGAGTGATTTCGCGGGTGTTCGACTCCATCTCATTGTTCACATTCCGTGGATTGTACTAGTAGTACCTTGAGAACCATTATCAGTATTGGTGGTCTCTATCGCACCTGTTAACAACTTTCATCATTGGCAGGTAATCAGGTGACTTTCTTTCATGTTCGACTTCAGCTCATTCATTCACATGATTTAATTTGTACTTTTTAGGGTCGGATGAAGCGTAATACCCTGGGTTTTTTTTGATAAAATCCAGGCTGCGAGATGATTTGGTTTATCATGACTGTATTCATGACTCTTGTGATTGGATGGAAGTGATTATACCTGAGTCTATTTGATGATCCTTCTCACTGGATGGATGTGTCCATACCTTGGATCTTATTACATGTTCTCTATTATGGATGGTTGTGCCCATGCCACATATTCATGTATCAAAGATATCAGTCATACCTGATCTTGCAGGTCTTCCGACGGCAGGGTTTTGGTTTGGGCATGTTCTCGTAAAGCATTTCACCCCTCCCTCTCTCTCGGACTTCATGCTTTAGGGGGCATCCGTTACACAGTATTTTTTCATCGTCCCTACAATCCCCATTCTGAACATTATAGGACCATTTCAGTGACCCTTGTGTCCTTTCATACATGCTATGAATTTCATTTCATACCTTGACATGTCAGGAACACAATCTCTGTTTATCATTCCTCAAGTATACCCTCAAAAACCTATGCTTTTGCGTCGGCGTGGGTAGGTAGTTATGTCCTTGTGCCCATGGAAAAATTTACACTAAGCCTAGCGTCATGGTCGCTGTTGAACCTCAGAATTATCCTCTCTCTAACATCCTTTCTCACCTTTTTCCCTTATTTTTTTCATAAGTTCACATACTCCAATCAAATATAAATGTCATGTTTTTTTCTAAAGGAACGAATTTAAATGATTTCCATGTTATATTATGATGTTCTTACTATTTGAATGAACTTTTGTAATTTGGCAACAGAACACAGCCTATTTTGAAGCTAATTATGGGTTCTGTAGCTAACTTCATGGTCTGACAGGTTCCAGGGTTGAAATGGAGAAATGAGCCACATGGGAATTTCCAGAATCATCTCTACATGGATTTTGTCCTATCTACTTGATATAGATCGATAAAAAAGGAGGTCTAAGATAGTGGTCAAAGGCATGGTCAAAGAACGTTAGCTGAGAACAAAAGGAATCTTGATTTTCTCTATCGTAGCAAATCAAGAGTTAATCAATCAAATTGTAATTCTATAAGTCGGTTAAGATTAGCCACCTGTAGCAGAATTAGCTCATAAACAATTATGGTTGTTTTCTTTAAATACCAGTTGTACAGAACCGAGAATAATGAAGTTTTAAGTTAAGCTTTTGTTGAAACATTGTGTATTGTTCTAAGACTTCGTTCTATTATAATACAAGAATCATGTTCATGCCAATGATTGATTAAGTGCATATTTAACCAGCTAGGATTTCAACTAAATCTGTTGTAGAGGGCCCCTACACAGGAGGAGGTTTTTGTAGAAATTTTAAGACCCACTCTGGTTTTCAGTTTCTCCTTATTTCTCCCATTAAGTTAAATGCCCATTTCCATAACCATGAATTCAACAAGCTGGAAAAATAAATATTTTCTAAAAACACAAATTCTAGAAATTTCACAGTGTTGAAAATGCAGAAATAAAAACTCAGAAAAATAAATCAGCCACACACAGAAATTTGACACACTGATTTTTGGTCAAGATGACCCTGGGAAAAAACCCTACAACTCTTGGGGAAAACCAATTCGATACTCTTCTTTATTTCTGAATATAGCTTTTACAGTGAGATAGAAATTACAGCAAAAATTCCAGCAACTTAACAAATGTACTTATCTTGATTTTTGTGCTTATACCCCACCTTGGAAAACATGTCGAACAGTAAACAGTCAAAATATAATTTTTTACAGCATCAAATGCTAACTGTATTTCTTGATATTTGTGCCCATAATTACAGCCGTATGGCTGTACGGAATGTACAACAAAGCCTCCTCCTTGATTTTTGTGCCTCCTTCTACCTTGAAAATTGTGTTGAAGCTGCTATACAGATTTCCTCGAAACCTATGCCACCAAATAGCAGTGCCTCTCCTCAATTTTTGTGCCCAGAATATACCCAAAAAACTGTAGGAATTTATAGGGTAAGTTCCGTAGATCAAGAACCAAAAGTCACTGCTCACAAACAGATCACAAATCAGTACACCAATATAATCACGTGGTTAAAACCCTCAAAGAGGGAAACAGTTCACGGCCTGAGCCAACGCGGCCACTTCAGGAAATATATTAATATAAAAAGAAAATTTAAATATGTTTCTCTCATAAACGGTTACCGGAAAAATGACCCTCCATGCTCTTTAAATAGAGATCATGGACCAATCGGGTGCTAAGCCACAGATCAAGTGTCGTTAATACCGAGGAGAGAGATAACCATCAGATCACTACAAATCGTGACCATCAGATTATAAGTTACAAATGTAAATGGTAAAGAAACACACTTTACCTAACTCTACACCAGACTAAGTTATTCTTAACTATTTCCTATGTGTCGGAATATCCTAACATCCCCCTTAAGAACAACCTAGGATAGGATTGAAGGATTTACAAAAGTGACACAAAAGGAGCCTATTTCCTATGTGTCGAAATATCCTAACATCCCCCGTTAAGGACAAATTGGGATAGGATTGAAGGATTTACAAAAGTGACACAATAAGAGAAGGAAGGAGGCATTAGAGCCTATCCCCCCTTAATGAAAACTTTCATGAACTCCAAGCATGGATCGAAGTTTGGTAAACTTTGCTTTTGTGAGAGCCTTTGTAAAGATATCGGCTACTTGATCATTGGTTGGATAGTACTACACTTCAAGAACACGATCACGAATGAGATTTATGATGAAGTGTATGTGGAGTTCAATGTGTTTCATACGTTGATGCTGAACTGGATCTTTACATAGCTAAATGACACTTTGATTATCACACCAAAGTGTAGTTCGATGTTGTTTATGGAGATCAAATTCAGACAGGATCTGACGAAGCCACATGGCTTCCTTACTGGCTTCAACTGCACCATGATACTATGCTTCTACTGAAGAAAGAGAGATGGCACTTTGTGTTGGCAATATGTTTCTGGTATCCTATTATATTTAATTGATTGTCCTTGATGGCAACTCTCTGAAAAAGGATGTAGATAATGGCTGTATTATGGAATAAGGTGTTTATCTATGTTCTGAATGGTGGATTGAATGCACGCAGAGAACCGAGTCGAACAGTTCGTAAGGATTTCATCGGAGCTATATAACAGTATTGTGGTTGTATGATCTAATAACGCGAAGAAACGAATTGGCGAAAGTATGCAGACGGAACCTGGAGTAGAGGGGTGGAACCTTGCGAATGAACAGGGAACGCGGTTTAAGGCTGGAAGTGGTTTTTATCGCACCACCTTTGCAGCGAAAGTGGTATTTGAGAATTGGGAGTGATTCCATAGAACAGTCGACACATGGCGTCGGGCGAAGTTCCAAAACCACCATCACTGCGCGCCATCGCATGTTAACGATCGAACAAGGAGGCTGCGCAATATTAATGAGAGTCGTTGATCTAGAGGGAAGCCATCAGATGGTGGTCGTATGAAGAAGATGTGTGAAGGTTAACCAAAGCATGGTGCGGGAATTTGATTGGACTATTGATCATATACGTGGGGCCCAGAGTCAAATGTTTATTAACCTTGGCTATAACATTATACGGCGGAGATAAAAATTACCTTTGGGTCGATTCGTGTTATGAATATGCATTAGTGTATATGGAAGAACATAGGTTGGGGTTCCAATTTGGATTATTTTTTTTAATACGTGTGTTGATATTAAAAGAGAATTTTTGTATGCCTTAGGAAGGTCTTTACTAAAGAATAAAGTTGGATTAATATCTCAATCTTAGATTAAGATATTAATAAGCCTTATATTAATTATCTAATTGACAAAACCAAGAAAATAGATCAATGAGAAATTGTTTGGGGCTTGAGTAGACCCCGCTGGATTATCTAATTGATCCCGTCCAGGAATACCATCAACGATTGGGTCATTTTGACTCATGGTATTAATAAAGGATAAAACTATATAAGGAGAAGAGGATTATAGTACGAGGTGTGCATGGATAGGGGTTGTTAATGAATAAATCTCTTTAAGATATATCTGCATGATTGATTTCTGTTTTCTGATAAAGCTGAATCTATAATGCACCTATGGAGTTAATGAAGGTTCAAGATCTCTAGATATAGAAATGATGAATCTCTAGGAAGATATGCAAAGAAATCATGAAGACCTGACGCAATTCTGATGAAGAAATTTGGTGGATCTGAGGGTTGAAGTCTTCAGCATGAAAGTGGAAGCTTTCTGCCAGTACAAGCTGGTGTTAAAGTTCGGGGGTTGGAGCTCCCTTCCAGTAGTGACTAGAGAATGAGAGAAGGTTGTAGCCTTCTGCAGGTGGGTGTCTGCGTGCTGGTATAAGTCTACACTAGCACAAAAATTGTAAGAAGTTTTCTTTATAATAAATATTGAAGACAAAGACGATAACAGCGGTGGTTTTCTCCCAAATAGGGTTTCCACCTTAAATACTGGTGTTCATGTGTGTTGCTTATGTGTGATGGCTAATTCTGTTATTACTGCACATGCTTACTGCTTATGAATGATGCAATAATCTAAGTAAAGAATTAAAATAAGATCTCTGATAAAAATGTATTCAGTCAGATCAAAATACTGATTCACCCCCCCTCCCCCCTCTCAGTAATTTTTCCTAACAATTGGTTTTAGAGCAGGTCCTTTTGAAAATCTTAGCCGCTAGAAGGAAGATCAATCAAGATGAGCAATCAAGATGGAATAGCATCTATCAGGTCTCCGCTCTTCAACGGAAACAATTTAATCTTCTAGAAAACAAGGATGAGATCCTATCTTCAGTCTCTGGGTGCAGATGTATGGGATATTGTTGAAGCAGGATATCAATATCCAACCGCAGTACCAAAAGATCCAACAGAAAGAAATAATTATGAAACAAATGCAAAGGCGGTTAATGCTCTATTGGGAAGTCTAACTGAATCAGAATTTGTCAAAGTCATGCATCTGAATACAGAAAAGGAAATATGGGACAAAATCATTCTAAGTTATGAAGGTGATGCAAAGGTAAAAAGTGCTAAACTCCAAACTCTCAGAATTCAATATGAGAACCTAAAAATGCATAATGAGGAGAGCATTGCTAATTTATTTTTACGTCTTGATGATATTGTAAATCTTATGAGAAATCTGGGAGAAACAATAATCAAGTCTACTTTGGTTGAGAAAGTTTTAAAATCACTAACGACAAAATTTGAGTCAAAATTTTCTTCTCTTGAAGAAAAGCAGGATCTTCAAAATCTTACTATGGTGCAACTTCATGGCATACTAACTGCATATGAGATGAGAAGAGGAGGACCATCTAAAGTCAAAGAAGCCATATTTAGAGCTTCTATAAAAGGGAAAGAAGTACAAGAGACAGAAGGATCAGGGTATATCTCAGAAGAAGATGAGGTAAATTTTGTAAAGAAACTCCAACTTGGTATAGGACGGTTCAGAGGTAAGCTTCCTTTCAAATTTTTTGCTTGTGGAAGAGTTGGTCATTATTCTGCTAAGTGTCCTCACAAAGAAGTACATGAAAGAAGGAATAAGAATCGGTTTAGCACTAGAAAAAATTACTATACTCATGAAGACAGTGATGGGTTATCGGACAATGAGGAAGAATGTGAACAAAATCTTAGACTTCTCATGGCATTTGAAAAGGTGTCTAGAGAAGAAAAGGAAACTTTTATGGATGCTTTAGAGGACAATGATTTTTATGATGAAATCAATCAACTCAAAATATGCTTAGAAGAAAATAAAATATCCATAGAGACTCTGAAAAACCAGCTTCAAGAAAAGGAGAAACATAATGAGAAATTAGAATGTGAAATAGTAAGTATAAGAAAAGAAATTGAGAAAGTAAAGACTTTTAATCTTATATTTTCTAAAGGATCTGAAACCTTAGATGAGATTATCAAGGTACAACGTTCTCCTCTTCTAAAGACAGGTCTTGGATATATCGGAGAATCTTCTCAGGCTTCAGCACCAAATTATCTAAAAATAGCTACAACCAGTACACAACATTCTGCCCCACAACAAGGGAATAAAGATTCTGTACAGATAAAGCATGACCATCTCAATTCAAAGAACACTAACAGGAGTACCTTTCACAGAAACACCAATCAACAAGTAAATTCAAATAGAAGATTTCATGATCGCATAAATTTCTACTTCAATGGACAATGTTTCTCATGTCACAATTTTGGTCATAAAGTTGTTAAATGTGTTGCATATAAAGCCATCATGACAAGAGAAGCAAGAAAGAAAAGTTGATATTGGAATGAAGAATACATATAACAACTTTCTCCTCTTCCAAAATGATTGAATCGCCTTTTCTTAACTTTGGCCATGAAAATGCAGATACGGGAGCAAAAGTCCGGCCAAAAGAGCATCTTCATGGCTCAAAGTATGGAAACAGAAGGAATTACAGGTTGAAAATTGTGGCATAGCTTTATTTGCAGAAGGAGAAGAAAATCAATGGTACATTGATAATGGATGCTCAAAACACATGACAGGTGACAAAAACAAACTTCTTGCATATAGTGCTCTAGAAAAGGAAAAGAATGTTACATTTGGAAATGATACTCCTGCTGTCATTAAGGGAAAAGGATTTGTTTTTCTAAAAGAAAAGGTGAAAGCTAATAATGTCATGTATGTGGATGGATTAAAGAATAACCTGTTAAGTGTAAGTCAAATTTGTGATCAAGGAACTGAAGTTGTCTTTAGTTCAAAAGAATGTGTGGTACGTGATCTTGATACAGGTAAAACAGTTATAAAAGGAAATAGAACTCCAAGCAGTCTGTATGTATTAAAGAACTGCAAAGAACAATGTTACATGAGTAAATCTTCAGAAAACTGGCTATGGAATAGAAGGTTGGGCCATCTGAGCTTCTCTCAAATCAACAAATCAAGCAGACTTAGAGTTGTTCGTGATCTTCCCAATATTACACCACCCGAAAGTATCATATGCAAATCTTGCCAATTCGGTAAGCAAACCAGAGTGCAATTTAATGCCAAGGAAGTTTCATCAAGTAAGCCTCTTGAACTCATTCATACTGACATATGTGGACTTGTGAAGAAAAATTCATCACGTGGTGAACAATACTATATCTTATTTATTGATGATTTCTCTAGAATGTGTTGGATTGGGTTGATTAAACACAAAGATGAAGCATTTGAGAAATTTCAGATCTTCAAAGCACTGGTTGAAAATGAATTAGATCTAAAAATCAAGTTTCTTAGATCTAATCGAGGAGGAGAATATACATCGGATGAATTCCTTGAATTTTGTGAAAAACATGGCATAAAAAGACAGTTTTCTGTAGCTGGCACTCCACAACAAAATGGTGTAGCAGAAAGAATGAATAGAACAGTTCACCTTACCGCTAGGCTATGGCAGTGGTTCTGAACACGACACATGTTGGGCTTCAGAAATGTCATATTTCATCCACCTTTCCCTTCACTATTCCTTACATTTCATCATCCCATTAACCTTTCATTATATCACTTTCAAAAATACATTTGGGTTTCACCTTCCTATTTTCCACTTTATTCATTTTTGTATTATAAGTGAATTTATGATTAAATATTAGAAAATATACATGTTTTAATATATATCTCAAGAATGTGTGAGCTTTGTAATGTGTAGGAGAAATGTGAAGGTTAATTCTAAACTTCTGGAATATCTCCTCCACCATATTAAGGAGATAATTATTCAAGCCTATTCCTAAGGAGAAGATCATGGAGGATTTGGTTGGCATGTCCTATTCAAGATATGTGAGAGATGTGTGGAGGATTCAAAGGGATCATGTCTTGTAATAATGGGAAAGTAGTTGAGAGTGGTTGAATGAGATGGTTAGCTTCTTCATGTATATAAGAGAGTGCTCTCTCTTCATTGTGGGGAGCTCAGGAGTTCATAAGTTCAGAAGTTCATTAGATTAGCTTTAAGAGATAGTTTTGTAATTAGGAGAGGGGGATTCTTAACTGTGATCCATATTCTTTTATTGTATGCTTTCATGGTTTGTCATTTGATTCTTGTAATGTAATTTGAGTTAGCTTTATTGTTGTGAGCTCACATATGTTGTTTGTCATTCAGCTCTTCACATGTTGTATTGCTTTTCCCTTATGTAATTTCCTGCTTTCATAGTTGATGTTTCAATGCCTTCCTAGATTAATTTGATTTTAGTAATTTAGATTAGATTAGTTCCACTTCGGTCCTGCATATATAGTGCATGTGCTTTGTAAGCCTACGAACCTCGGATTGACAAATTAAATGTTTGGGCAAGTACTACAACAGAATTAAAACGACAATAGTTTCACCCAACATTTTGGCGCCGTTGCCGGGGAAGCACGATGGATTGAAGTTCAGTTTGATTTTTCATGCAAGTGTGTTTTAACATGTTCCTAACTCCGAGGTGACAGGGTTTTAAGACGTGGGGAACAGCCTACGCACCGTTCGACATACTGTAACGGGCTCGGCCTCATATGGGTCAGGACATGTAGGTGTGGCGGATATCAGGAAACAGGTGCTGAAGATTCCTACTTTGAGGAATAGGGTCCTGTTCTCCGTTGATTAATATTCTTTTTCTGCAGTGTGACTGATATTAGGAAATAGGTGCTAAAGATTCCTACTTCGAGGAATAGGGTCTTGTTCTCTGTTATGGTTGATTGATCTTCTTTCCTGCAAGTGTGTTTGATTTCCGCAACTGTGAAGAGTGTTTTTTTTATCTGTTTCAGCATGAGTGCTTTTATTTATGAAAGTAGTTTATTTTCATTTAAGCTTTTTAGATTTAATTTTTGGGTGCAGTAAGAATCCCTTTTTCAACATGATTTAACAATGAGTTTCAGCTTGGAACTACTCACTCAGATCCTAGCAGAAGTCGGGATCTCCTCTTCCTTGGAAGAAGAGATCTTGACAAGAATTAAAAGTTCAACTACTCCCCAAGAAACAAACAAAGATTTAACATCTGAAGAATCCTGCATATCTGATGGCAAACAATCATTCGAACAGGAGATCGAGGAAGAAGAAGAGGAGATACAACATGATCTAAGTAAGAGAAATTGTGCCTATCAAAGCTTTATCGAACAATGGTTCCAGGTAAGTACTCGATTAGAGTCGTCTTTTTGTTTCTTAGTTGATTTGCAGTTTCAGCAACCAAACTCATTCACGCTGGAATATTTTCATTTTTCAGTTGAAAAATGGCTATTGAATATATTGTTGTTACTGCTACGTGAATGGCTTCATTGGAAATTTAATTACACGTAACTAATTCTTAAAATTCTAATTAGTATAGAGTAGGCAGGCTTTCACTTTCAGTTTTTTTTCTTTTCTCAATTTTTCTTTTTCCTAGAATAAGTATGCTCTCCTCCGCGCTTAGTGTGATCGCGAGGATCAGAAAATAAGGATGATTTAGATTAATTTCAAGAATTCAAAAAAATAAAAAAATAAATTCCATGTTTTGCAATATGCCTAATCGATTTTATCATTAATTTGCAAATCATTTTTTTTCTTTTCTCCATTTGCTAATTTTTTTTTAATAAAGCATGAATTAAGGCTGAATAAAGACAAACTGAGTTTTTATCTGAACAGTTGCTGAAACTGTGTCTGGCGGTTGCTGAAACTATGTCTAGCGCTTTTATAACAGTCGCTGAAACTGTGTCTAGCTTGCAATTGATTACGTTTTCTGGGCACACTAAAACTTACAGCAAACCTGCAAAAACATTTAAATCTGAAGTTTCCCAGGTTCATTGTTTTGCTTGAGGGCTGTGAGTTTCGATGGACTATACAGTTTCTGTCTCCATCTATTCATTTATGGCTGAGCTGTAGCAATGCCAAACCTCTGCCCATTGTTCATAAACCTGCAACTAGCAACAACAAACCAAATCGATAAGTAGCGAACAAATGAAACTGCAATAAAATAAAAGATAATTCTCATTGTTTGCATATTTTGAACGCTAGAATTTTCTCCTATGATTAATTCTCACACCTAATCTGGGATACTATGCGAGTGTTGATTGAAAAATATTGGCCAAAATCCACGGGTTGTTACACTATCTTTGGCATTTCAAGATAATAGGAACGAAATCCCATCAATATGACGGTCAGATAACTATTTTTTATGGATTGGCTTTCCTAAATCTTCTATCCGTCGGCGTAATTTTTTTAGATTAAATGACTATGCTGTTACTTATTTGACGGATTCCTTTTTTTACGGGCTGCGAGTTTTTCTCCATTGTTTTTCTTGGAGGAAGCATTTTTATCATGAGAATAAATAAATCCAGTCGAAAGAGGTATGAAGGTTTAATTCTCCTCGATGATGAGGTTTTTCAAGAAAGCAGTTACGATTTTGTTCTTGAACCTACTAGCAGGCAGGAATCGCGCAGTTTTGAACCTGATAACACGCTCAAACCAGGCAGGGATTATGTTTACAACTTTGGAGCGCATAGCACAAATTGACCCAAGGCATGCAGACATTGTGTTTCTTGAAAATTATGCAGCTTTTCAAAACAGCCTGTATGATCTGGCCAATGTTGTGCCGACATTGGCAAAATCCTACCATCAGAAGGAAGTAAACCGGGTGAGACACATGCCTCAGAAACCCGCAATCATTACAAAAAATATTGTGAATGCGAATGTTTATGTCTTCGATTACAGTAAACACCCGTCCAAGCCTCCCCAGGAAGGGCGTTGCAATCCGGAACTGCAGCTTCAAGGCCTAATAAATAATCCTACAGGTTATATTGGGACTTTCACGTACCCAAAATGGATTTGCATGATGCTACGCCGATTGTTTTCGGGCAGATTCAGATCTTAGAGCCAGAAAATGTGTCCAAGATCATGGGGTATTCGCTTTTGTAGGACAATGGAGATCAAGAAATCATTCGACTGGCCTGCGGCTCGGACGCTTTGTTGCAGTCCTGGATTTCAAAGGCAAAGAAGGGCCTTGGCCTCATTATAACAACTGCGCCCTATAATTCTCATCTACCTTTTCATCATATTTCACAGGTTAACAACAATTCCCTATCCAGGCCAGCATTTGCCTCCCCTGCCTTGGTGTCTCCAAATCGCTCAGGCGCAATTTATTGGGGAGCATCATCTCATCTTCAGGCGCAGCAGCAAGAAAGGCAGTTATCATTTTCGTCACCCAACATTTTTCGTAGACTTAAAACATGGGGCATAATTCACAATATGAAAGAGAAAGTGTTCAAAGGTTTCGAATTGAAAGAAGTACAACTTGTTGATTACCATACCAGATGAAGGGGAAGCGTGGCTCCCTATCAACCCTGAACACAACATTGAATTCATTGTACTTTGTGGAACAACAGGGAGAATACTCCTCCAATAGTCTCAATCTCCGATGCAAATAATAGATATAAGTTCAGATGTCTCTCCAATAATAAAAACGATGAATATTCATGTTGCCTGCTGCCCTTACTATTTGAATCAAGAAAAAAGTTCATCTGTTACACCCGAAGCAACACTCTTCACGTCTGTGATTTAGATGGTGATATTAATATGGCTCTCCAGATTTGTGTACTATCAATGCGAGCAGCATTATCACGGGCGAATGCTTGGGAAAGATTACAGCAGCAGCATATCTTCTAGATGATGGAGTTCACCGGGGAGGGGCACCTCCTGTTAAAGGTGTACGTGATGCAGCTGTGGGATGCGCAGTCAGTGAAAACATTGTTCACCACGATTTTGTTCTGGAAAGCAACATTATTAATATTTATGTTGTATCAAACATTTGGCATGTCTCTTTATTGCTAAGGGATCAAAAGGCACACGAGGCAATAATGAAACAGTTGAATATATTAAGCTTTTCTAAAACCCCGGATTTAGAGGAGTGGACTGTGAGAGCAGCATGCTATGATAACCTTACAACTCCTATAAAAATTTCCATGGTTGGAAAATATACTGGGTTATCAGATCCTTACCTTTCTGTATTGAAGGCTCTTTTACACGCTTGTGTTGCATCTTCATTGAAATTGTCCGTAGAATGGGTTGCAACTTCCGATCTTGAAGATGAAGCTGAGAGACCAGACATTTATGCTTCTGCATGGAAGGTTCTGAAGGGTGCAGCTGGTGTTCTAGTCCCTGGGGGATTTGGTGATCGAGGTGTGCAAGGAAAAATACTGGCAGCAAAATATGCACGCAAAAATCAAATACTCTATCTTGGAATTTGCTTGGAGATGCAGATTGCTGTCATTGAGTTTGCACGTCCTATTCTTGGTTTGGAGGATGTCAACAGTGCAGAATTTGATCCAGAAACTCAACACCCTTGTGTCATTTTCATGCCGGAGGAGTCAAAGAACTATATGGGGAATACAATGCGGCTTGGTTCAAGGACAACAATATTTCGAATTGCTGATTGCATTACTGCTAAGCTATATGGAAATGTTTCTTCTATGGACGAGAGACACCGGCATAGATATGAGGTCAATCCTATCGTGGTAGAAGACCTAAGAAAAGTGCTCCTTCAGGAAGTAAGGGTGCACAACTTCAAAAGCATATTGATGCTACGTTGAAGAAGTTCGTGGTTGGCTGTCAATGCGGTTGATTTCTTCAATCAGGTGAATTTGATTTTTGGCACCCTTACTGAGTTTTGCATGCCAGAAAACTATCCAACAATGTCTGCAGGGCCAAAGTGCATTTGCGGTGTTGGTTCCACAAATTGTCCCTGAATTTTTCAATGACAGAGATGGGCAGATGGTGTTCAAATCAAGGAACCGATAGAGGTATCAGCACCTCTCTTCCGAGTTTATGCCCATATCTATCACTCACATTTTTAGAAGATCGTGAGTCTCAAGGAAGAAGCTCATCTTAATACTTGCTTCAAGCACTTTATTCCCTTCACATGTGAATTTAATTTGATTGATAGATTCTATTCTTGTTCCATATTAAATGAATAGAGGGACATTATAATAACAATTGCTGATACCAAGTTGTTCGTAGCTTGCATAATTATGCTATAAAGCCATAATTTGTAAAACATGTTTCCCACTGATATGGTTGAGAGTGTGATTTCACAGGTTGGCCAGAACGGTTTTCAGCCGGCAGACAAAGGGCTCTTCTTTTCAACAATTTTCTATTTTAACGTTTTGCAGGCAGCTTAGATTTGGGCAAAGGCCGAGAACACAATCATGGAGCCTATTTCTTTTACTCAATAAATTTGTTTGACAACCGCAGCATCTATCAAAAAAACATGACAATGGCTTCAACTTTAGAACAGGAAGAGAATGTTGCTGAGCTTATGATTGGAGAAGAATTTTTGGATTCTTATGCTTATGCCGAAAACTGATTATTTTTTCATACTCACTATCTCCATTTTACACACTGCTTCATTACACTAATGTTCATGATGCCAGGATACTTAAGAACACTGATTGGATTATCTGTCACTGCTTGATGATTGTTACTAGATACTTAGAAATGCTACAATTGAATGGTTTGAATATTCAACTATATCTGACGATGTATAGGTCCAATCTTGCAGAGAAGTAAGTGACATTATTGCAGAAAATCAATGCGAAACATACTCTGCCCAACTTCTAATTGCTTGAATGAATTTAACAGTGCATCTAAGAAACTAAATCAGCAAGAAACTGAAGATTCGCTAGCACCAAGACACTGTTGCTATACTTTGCAAGGCATGCGAAGAAATAGAGATCTGACTTTAATTTTTCTTGTTTTGTTTTTCTTTTTGCCTTTAATTTCATGAAAATTGCAAATGGACTTTTTAATAAATTCCTGAAAACAATACGAATGCATGTATTTACGCTTAACACTAATTTGTTTTCTTGAAGTCACTTTGATAGCGATCGATGATGAAATCAGCACAGGCGACAGGTTAACACACAGTTTCTTTCTTTTGCTCGCATTTGTGCTTATTCTCGCATCTTATGTTTTACAATGCTCTCACGAAGTTTTCATACAGGATTTGTACTAAGTTTTTTCAGGTTTCGGACATGATCGCATTTTGCTGCTGAAGTGGATTTCAAAGATCACAGAACTCTGTGAGAAGCGTGCTTTCATAAACAACTTGAAGGAGTTGTAACTCGCCATAAACATCATGATGTTTGCGCCTCTTGATGTTTGCTTTTACACAGTGACCATGTTGATACACCAACATTTCCACTTTTTCCATTATCCATGTAGTAACACTGTAACATTGCTCCTTCAAAGCTGATTGACCATCCTTGTGTTGAAGCCCATTTTCCATTACTTTATCTTTCACGACTTCATGCACAGTTATTTTTCTGAATCGCATACATTCCTTTATCCTTTTCAGTTCATTTTCCTTCTAGTTTGCCTTCTGAATAAAACTGATCCCCTTTCCATAATTACACTGCCTTGCTTTCCTCGCCATGTTGATCCACACTGCTTGTCCGTGAGTTCTTTCCATTTATAGTCCTACCAAATCTCTTTGTATAAACTCGCGTTGACTGATGTGGGATTCCTTAAGGCCCACCTTTCAACAAGTCTTGACCCATCGACCTCAGCACATTATCTGGGAAATAGACTAGAGTTCCTTTTGAGTACCTTGAGACTTGCATGCCTTAATGGCAAGTTCTCTCGCTGACAATCATGGGAATAAATCAATGTCCCTTGATCGTTAGATCTTGCAAATGGCTCGACGTCAACCCCTCTATTCGCATTTCGCAAGATGTACTCGGGTACCTTGGCACTCATTGACATCAATGGTGAGTTTGCCTCGCATTGGTTAATGGCATGCATTAATGGCCGGTAATCCAATGATCTCTCTTCATGCTCGACATCAACACATTTTTTCGCATGATTAGACTTGTACCATCAGTTTTATAGCAGACGAAGACTATACACTTTTTCATGACTCCCTCAGCAGTTACCGCAGCATGAATTCGGATCGATGAGAGTACCACAGTTCCACTTTCAGCCTTTATCTTTTCCATGATTCAGCATCAGCAATTCAGATTCCTTCATTTCCCAGGATCCAGTTACAGCAACATCAGCATTCACAGTTACATTTTCATGATCCTGCTGCAGTCAAACTTTCTATGTTCGAGCAGTTACATCAGTTGCAGTTACAGCAGTTGCAGCGACAGTCACATATTCTCTGATCTAGCAGTTACAGCAGTTATAGCTACGATACCAGTCACTTTTTCAAGATTCAGCAGCAGCAGCAGCTACATTCCTATTGCATATTTCATCATTCTTGGGTAAGTGGAAGTATGTTGTTTTCTAATCTTTAATCATGCAATTCCTTATATGCTGACTTGAATATTTTGGAAAATTCCCTCATCATGCTCCATTTCCTTTCATGACCCACGCCAAGTTGCATGAGGACATGCAACCAATTCAGTTGGGGGGGGGGAACTATATTCACTACATATTCGCTACCATGATTCCATTTCTCCACCACTATCACTCCATTTTTTTTTATCTCATTTACCATTCACCAACATTTCTTTTCCAACAATACTTTGTTGCACTTTGTTTCACACGCATCAATATACATACTGGCATACTTCATGAATATTACAAAAGGGCTTTCTTATGCACATTGACAACTTATGATTTCCAGTGAGTGTTTACATTATTATTGCAGCAAGAGAACAGGAAATGAAATGAATGTTGTTAACAAAAGAACCAACATTCTTTGTATTAATGGTTGTCACACAAGAACGAACCATAAGAAAAGAGAACAAAAAACGAAATGAATGTTGTTAACACAAGAACCAACATTCTTTGTATTCATGGTTGTCACACAAGAACCAACCATAAGAAAATGAAAGTTGTTACTCATGCCCTGCACATATCCTGGAAACATTCATTATTAAAAAGACATCATCATGTAAAGCCAAAGTTCAGATGCCAAAGAGATCCATGCATGGTTGCATGAGGACATGCAACAAGTTCAGTTGGGGGCGGATGTTGGGCTTCAGAAATGTCGTATTTCATCCACCTTTCCCTTCACTATTCCTTACATTTCATCATCCCATTAACCTTTCATTATATCACTTTCATAAATACATTTAGGTTTCACCTTCCTATTTTCCACTTTATTCATTTTTGTATTATAAGGGAATTTATGATTAAATATTAGAAAATATACATATTTTTATATATATCTCAAGAATGTGTGAGATTTGTAATGTGTAGGAGAAATGTGAAGGATTAATTCTAAACTTCTGGAATATCTCCTCCACCATATTAAGGAGATAATTATTCAAGCCTATTCCTAAGGAGAAGATCATGGAGGATTTGGTTGGCATGTCTTATTCAAGATATGTGAGAGATGTGTGGAGGATTCAAAGGGATCATGTCTTGTAATAATGGGAAAGTAGTTGAGAGTGGTTGAATGAGATGGTTATCTTCTTCATGTATATAAGAGAGTGCTCTCTCTTCATTTTGATTAACTCAGGAGAATTCAGAATTCATTAGTTCATTAGATTAGTTTTGGAGTTTTCAGAGATAGTCTTGTAATTAGGAGAACGAGATTCTTAACTGTGATTCATATTCTTTTATTGTATGCTTTCATGGTTTGTCATTTGATTCTTGTAATGTAATTTGAGATAGCTTTATTGTTTTGAGCTCACATATGTTGTTTGTCATTCATCTCTTCACATGTTGTATTGCTTTTCCCTTATGTAATTTCCTGCTTTCATAGTTGATGTTTCAATGCCTTCCTAGATTAATTTGATTTCAGTAATTTAGATTAGATTAGTTCCACTTCGGTCCTGCATATATAGTGCATGTGCTTCGTAAGCCTACGAACCTCGGATTGACAAATTAAATGGTTGGGCAAGTACTACAACAGAATTAAAACGACAATAGTTTCACCCAACAACACATTTTGGGGAGAAGCAGCACATACAGCGGTAAATATTCTTAACAAGGCACATGTTCATGTAAACAGTGATAAAATTCCATATGAACTATGGTATGGCAATCCTCCCACTGTAAAGCACTTTAGAGTTTTTGGGAGCAAACGCTTTATCAAAAATAATGATGAAAAACTTGGCAAGCTTGAACCCAGAGTAGATGAAGGAATATTTCTTGGCTACTCCTCTAGGAGTAGAGCATATAAATGTTACAATAAAAGACTTCAGAAGATTGTTGAATGTATAGATGTTGTTATTGATGAGTCTCCTGTAGCTCCAAAAGAAGAAAAACAAACAACAGATGAAGACGATGATGACATATATCCTTCCACATCAAATAGGAATGATATAGACAGTGAACCCAATGAAGAACCCGAAGATGATTTATCTGAAAAAGCTCCATCCAGATATGTTCAAAAGAATCATCCAGAATCTCAAATTTTGGGAGAAAAGGGATCAGGTGTACAAACAAGAAGGACTCTTGTGGGATCTTCTAGTTACCTGGCATTTCTATCCACTATTGAACCAAAAAATGTCAATCAAGCCAGCAAAGATGAATGTTGGATTCAAGCCATGAATGAAGGGCTTGATCAAATTGAAAAGAATCACACTTGGGAATTGGTACCAAGACCTCACGACAAAAATGTCATTGGAACTAAATGGATATTCAAAAATAAGTTAAATGAGAATGGGGATGTTATAAGAAATAAAGCTAGACTTGTTTGCAAGGGGTATGCTCAAGAAGAAGGTATAGACTTTGAAGAAACTTTTGCCCCTGTAGCTAGACTTGAAGCCATAAGAATGTTTCTTGATTTTTCAAGTTTCCAACAAATCAAAGTTTATCAAATGGACGTTAAATCTGCCTTTCTCAATGCTGATATAGAAGAAGAAGTTTATATAGAACAACCAGAAGGATTCATTTTGGGAAATGATGAAAAACTTGTTTGTAGACTTAAAAAGGCTCTATATGGTCTCAAACAAGCTCCAAGGGCATGGTACTATCATCTTGACAAATATCTTCATCAACAAGGATTTTCTAAGGGGTCTGCTGATAACAACTTATGCACAAAAACTGAAAATGATAAACTATTGATTGTGGTTGTATATGTTGATGATATCATTTTTGGAAGTAATGAAGAGTCTATGAGTTAGAAATTTGCTTCTGATATGCAGCAAGAATTTGAAATTTCCTTACTTGGGGAACTAACATTCTTTCTTGGCTTGCAAGTGCAACAAGCAATAGATGGCATATTATTATCACAAGAAAAATATCTTAAGCAAATATTGAAGAAGTATGGTATGGAAGATTGAAAACCTGTAAGTACACCAATGATAACCGAATGTAATCTCAGTTATAATGATGATTCCCCCACGGTGAATCAACCAGAATACAGATCTATGATAGGAAGTCTACTTTATCTCACTGGGACAAGACCAGACATTATGCATGTAGTTGGGATTGTTGGACGATTCCAAGCTAATCCAAAATATTCTCACCTTCAGGCTGTGAAAAGAATATTCAAATATCTACAAGGAACTCAAGACTTTGGACTATGGTATCCAAAGAATGCTGATCTTACTCTTCATGCTTACATTGATGCAGATTGGGATGGAATTGTTGATGATCGAAAAAGCACTAGTGGTGGTGCATTCTATATGGGGCCCCGGTTAGTATCTTGGTTCAGCAAGAAGCAACGCTCTATTGCCTTATCTACAGCAGAAGCAGAATATGTGGCTTCCGCATCATGTTGCACTCAACTTCTTTGGATGATGCAAACCTTACAAGACATTCAAATCAAATGTTCACATCCTATCTCCATTATGTGTGATAATACAAGTGCCATCAGTATTTCAAAGAATCCTATTATGCATTCCAAGACCAAGCACATTCCCATCAAATATCACTTCTTACGAGAACAAGTGCTTGAACAAAAGGTGAAGTTGGAGTATGTTCCCTCCAAAGAACAAGTTGCTGATATATTTACCAAACCTTTACCCAAGGAAGCATTTGAATATCTCAGACAAAAGCTAGGAGTAGTCTCTTTCATGCAAAAGATTAGATCTGCTTAAATTCAGAAGATTAAATTGGATACGCTCTCGTTGAAAGTGTTTAGGATGCACAGGCTAAGGGGGAGCATTAGTCATAGGGCAAGGATGCATTGTTGGCGTTCTAATTATTTGTTGTAGTCTGATCTCATATTTGAGACTCTGTGATCTTGAGTGTATAAGTCATTTCTGTTATTTCATTAAATATTATTGAATATGCAGCATGATCTCAGGGGGAGCATGGTATTTTCGGTACAAAGGATCCTGATCTATCCTTTACCCTTGATGTCAAAGGGGGAGAATATTGCTGAATGTATTTCTGGTCATGGTTGCCATCAAGTCCAAAGGGGGTATTGTTGGCAATATGTTTTTGGTATCCTATTATATTGAATTGATTGTCCTTGATGGAAACTCTCTGACAAAGGATGCAGATAATGACTGTATTATGGAGTAAGGTGTTTATCTATGTTCCGAATGGTGGATCGAATGCACACAAAGAACCGAGTCGAACAGTTCGTAAGGATTTCATCGGAGCTGTATAACAGTATTGTGGTTGTATGATCTAATAACGCGAAGAAACGAATTGGCAAAAGTATGCAGACGGAACCTGGAGTAGAGGGGTGGAACCTTGCGAACGAACAGGGAACGCAGTTTAAGGCTAGAAGTGGTTTTTATCGCACCACCTTTGCATTGAAAGTGGTATTTGAGAATCAGGAGCGATTTCATAGAACATTTGACAGGTGGCGTCGGGAAAAGTTCCAAAACTGCCATCACTGCGTGCCATCGCACGTTAACGATCGACCAAGGAGGCCGCGTGATATTAATGAGAACCGTCGATCTGGAGGGAAGCCATCGGACGACGGTCGTATGAAGAAGATGCACGAAGGTTAACCGAAGTACGGCGCGGGAATTTGATTGGACTATTGATCATATACATGGGGCCCGGAGTCAAATTTTTATTAACCTTGGCTATAAAATTATATGGCGGAGATAAAAATTACCTTTGGGTCGATTCGTGTTATGAATATGCATTAGTGTATATGGAAGAACGTAGGTTGGGGTTCCAATTTGGATTATTTTTTTTAATACGTGGGTTGATATTAAAAGAGAATTTTTGTATGCCTTAGGAAGGTCTTTACTAAATAAGAAAGTTGGATTAATATCTCAATCTCATATTGAGATATTAATAAGCCTTAGATTAATTATCTAATTGCAAAAACCAAGAAAATATATCAATGAGAAATTGTTTGGGGCTTGAGTAGACCCCGCTGGATTATCTAATTGATCCCGTCCAGGAATACCATCAGTGGTTGGGTGGTTTTGACTCATGGTATTAATAAAGGATAAAACTATATAAGGAGAAGAGGATTATAGTACGAGCTGTGCATGGATAGGGGTTGTTAATGAATAAATCTCTTTAAGAGATATCTGCATGATTGAACTCTGTTTTCTGATAAAGCTGAATCGATAATGCACCTATGGAGTTGATGAAGGTTCAAGATCTCTAGATCTAGAAATGATGAATCTCTAGGAAGATCTGCAAATAAATCATGAAGACCTAACGCAAGTCTGATGAAGAAATTTGGTGGATCTGAGGGTTGAAGTCTTCAGCATGAAAGTGGAAGCTTTCTGCCAGTACAAGCTGGTGTTAAAGTCAGGGGGTTGGAGCTCCCTTCCAGTAGTGACTAGAGAATGAGAGAAGGTTGTAGCCTTCTGCAGGTGGGTGCCTGCATGTTGGTATAAGTCTGCACCAGCACAAAAATTGTAAGAAGTTTTCTTTATAATATATATTGAAGACAAAGACGACAGCAGCGGTGGTTTTCTCCCAAATTGGGTTTCCACCTTAAATACTAGTTTTCATGTGTGTTGCTTATGTGTAATGGCTAATTCTGTTATTACTGCACATGCTTACTACTTATGAATGATGCAATAATCTAAGTAAAGAATTAGAATAATATCTCCGATAAAAATTTATTTAGTCAGATCAAAATACTGATTCACCCCCCCCCCCCTCTCAGTAATTTTTCCTAACACTTTGTTTCTTACAAGACCATGTAATAGGTCCTAAACCAAGAGTGAATAGATATCCTGCAGTAGACTGTCGATCATCAAGGTCACCAGCCCGATCAGAATCAGTGAAACCAGTAAACAATGGGGATTCACCTGCACTGTAATGAATCCCAAACTAAATTGTACCGCGAATATATCGAAGTGTTCTTTTAGCTGATTTCCAATGACTTTCATGAGGTTGGTGCATAAACCAAGCGACAATACCAATGACAAAGGAAAGGTCAGGACAGGTATGGGTTAGATACAAAATTTTACCAACAAGTTCACAGTATAAGGTAGCGTCAACTTTAGGGTTAGTATAAGTGACTGAAATATTGACTCCTGACTGAAAGGGAGAAGGGGTGGGCTTACAGTCTTCCATGTGAAAGTGGTGTAGAAGATCACAGGCATACTTGGATTGAGAGAGGGTAATGCCTTCCTTGGATTGCAAGACTTGAAGACCAAGGAAATAATGCAAGTGTCCTAAGTATGTCATTTCAGACTTCTTTTTGAGGCTAGAATTCACATGGTTTATATGATTTGGATCACTACCAGTAAGGATAAGATCGTCAACATAAAGAACAAGGATGGTGAAGGATTTACCCACTTTCTTGGTGTAGACAGTGTTGTCATAATGACACCTAGAAAAGCCATTATCTAATAGAAATATATCCATTTTGGCATACCAAGCCTAAGGAGCTTGTTTGAGACCATAGAGAGACTTCCTAAGGTGACAAACAAGGCTAGATTCATTTTGGATAAATTCAAGGGGTTGTTCCATGTATATTTCTTCTTGTAAATATCCATGTAAGAAGGCGGATTTAACATCCATTTGATGGACTTCCCATTTAAAGGAGGAAACAAGGGAAAGAATAAGGAAAATATAATTCATTTTGGAAACAGGGGAGAAGGTTTCAGTATATTCAATGCCTTCAACTTGTGAAAATCCTTTAGCGACAAGACGATCTTTATGTCTATCCACTTTTCCATCTGTTCCAAACTTTGTTTTATAAACCCACTTGCATCTGACAATTTTTCTTCCTTTTGGAAGAGGAACAAGATCCCAAGTATCATTCGCCAATAAGGAACGATATTCTTCATTCATAGCTTCATCCTAAACTGGATGACCGAAGGCTTCTTCAAAGGTTTATGGATCGAGATTTTCTGGAACTTGAGCTAATAAGGAAGAGGCTCTTTCGAATTGAGAATGTGTACATCGTCAATCGGCAGGATCAACTACAAGAGAACCTGCTACATCTCGAGTAGAGTGGTGTTGAGATTCAACAAGATGATGAGCTTAGTGAAAAGAGTCACCTTCACTAAGTGGGCCCACGGGCTCTTTTTGGCACAAATTCTATTTTTATACTATGTCTATTTTTAGACATGTCGACCATATTCTATGAGTTGCAGGATGCTATTTGTGGATGGTTGGTCAAGTTGGAAAAATAGACGGACTTCTATTTTTAGACATATTGGGCGGAGTCTATTTTTATATTGCCAGTCTAAAAATAGATATGTCGAATATTATTAGCTCTTAATAATATTTGGACTCTGAACATTGTCTTATTCTCTTGGAGCACTTCAATTAAGTGCACAGATGTGTCACATCAGCTAACAGAAGGAATTACGCTATTCCTGAGGGTTTATTGGAGCTATTGCATGGAGGACTTCAGTTAGAACTGATGTGGCAGAGTTTGGTGGAGTTGGAGAAGTAGTTGGTGGAGTTGTATTTAGTTTAACTCAGTTAGACTTAGTTGAGCTAGTTGTATCTAGTCTAACTGATTGATACACTAGTGAGAGTGGTGTGAATTAATTAGTTAATTAATTCACTAACTAATAACTCATTAATCAACTAAATAATACATCAATTAACTACAGTGCATGGCAGTTTCAATGGAGACCAGTGGAGAGATAGGTGAAAGAGAAAGTGTGACTATAGTGATGCATTGATTGCATCCAACACTCAGTGGAGATGCCAATTAGGATTGCGTGAGCAAGGCTGGAGAAATTTGAGTTCATACAGAGCCATTCTTCAGCGGGGATTGCGTAGTAGAGGCAGGCTAGCAGGTGGCAAAGATTGGTGCATGAATTTGCAAGATCAGGCCTGATTAGTATGTAGTGATTGTATTGTACTGAGAGCTTGATATGATCAGCTTTGTATGAGGATCTCTATGACATATATTATATACAGATATTTGGGGTTTTCAGCTTCAGGCTTTCCCGTTAAACAACTGTGTTAATGTGTGTGAATTTTTATTGTTTCATGTGTGCATTGCAATCTTGATTTAATTTCCACAATTGATCAATGCTGGAATAGATTTTTTATTTTTTATGAAGTTAAAATAGTGTGAGATCAGGAGAATCTTGGACATATAACACATAAGTTATATAATTTCTACAAGCAGAACCATCTTGGAAGCGGTGGAGTAAAAGGAACAATTTGAAGAGGTGGAGGAGGATTTTCATCCTCGTTTTCATCATCTGAACTAGAAGGAATTCTATTAAAAATATAAGAGAGAGAGAGAGGTGGCACATATGTTGAATCAAGCTCGCAGGCCAAAGGTGGTAGACCCGTCGAACTAGGCTCGCAGGCCAATATATTTTCATCAAATTTTACATCTCTTCTAATGATTATATTTTTGGATTTTGGTTGAAGAAGTTTATATCCTTTGAGATCTTTAAAATATCCAACAAAAATACATTTTTCACTCTTAGGTTCTAAGGCTTTATGTTTTGCATCTAGAATATGGGCCCAAGCATCACTTCCAAAAACACGAAAGTGACTTAGATCTGGTTTGATTGAGCACCAAGCTTATTTTGGAGTTATATTATTTAAAACCTTAGTAGGAGTGCAATTTACTATGTAATTTGCACAGTTAATGGCTTCTGCCCAAAAATTGAGACCAAGTCCTTTAGATTGAAGCATACAATTAGCCATTTCTTTTAAGGTGTAATTCTTCCTTTCAGCTACACCATTTTGTTGTGGAGTATATGGCACGGTATGTTGCAATTGAATTCCATGCTCAGTGAAGAAGTTGATAAATTTTTTGTTAACATATTCTCCTCCATTGTCTAATCTTAACTTAAGAATTTGATGTCCAGATTGTTTCTCAACAAAGGCCTTAAAGGCCAAGAACATTTTAAAAACTTCACTCTTGATTTTTAAGAAGTATACCCAAGTGCGTCTAGAAAAATCATCAATTAAAGTCAATAAGTACTTGCAACCAGAGAAAGAAACAACAGGAAGTGGACCACATAAATCACTATGCACAATCTGCAAAGGGGCTGAAGCGTGCCAAGAGTCACATTTGTCAAAACTATCCCGATGATGTTTTCCGAGTAAACATCCAAAGGAAACACCATCTCGGCAAGATACCATAGGAAGGCTCGTCACCATATTTTCCTTCAATAGAGTTTGAAGAGAGTGATAGTTTAAGTGACCAAATTGCTCATGCCAAAGTTTTCTCACATCATCATTATGAGCAACAAAAACGGAGGGAAGACATGATGACCCAAAGTTGTCAAGATTGTTAGCCATCTATAATTTTTGATGATATTAAAATATGACTACATATTGATTTTAGATTTCTAGAAACAATATTTGAGAAACACTGTGAGTAAATCTCACTACCTTCATCATCCTAAAGTTTGATTATTTTTCACTAAACTTTCCTGTCTTTTGCCTTCTCAAAATGTTCACCCTACTGCTCTAAGGAAAACTCCATTTTTTGGCCTATTTGGCTCATTCATCATTTCATTAACACCCTCTTTTCATCTCCCTTCTTCTCCTCTCAAAAACCCCTAAAAATCCTCCCTCATTCATCATTTTTGTCTAAAAGCCCTTAAACAATGTAAAAACCCTCCTTACATTGTTTAAACTTTGATTTTAACCCTATCAGACCCTTTAAATTCTCATAAAAACCCTATTTTTATGTTAAAAGTGCATTTTTTCATGAGATAGGCCTTTAAGCCCCTTCTCAGCTTAAACCCAGCCCCCTCACCCATATGACACTAAAACCATGACCTACTGTTATTCCCTTAAAGCCCTTGTCCATCTAAGTCCTCGGTCTTTTTTTCCTCATAAGACCATAACTCTTGGCCTGTTTCTCCCTTTCTTCCCATCTTCATCCTCTGCCCTATATCCTCTCATCCGAACTGTTGATCCCGAGCCCTGGGCCCTGATCCAACAACCACCGCACTTCCACCCTTCATCTCATCTCCTAACCCAACCCCGCTACCTGATTAACTTACATACGTCACCAAGTCGGGCCCCCACCTTCCACTTTATCCTGCTGCCATAGCTGCTTGCCACCTGTCTCTAGGCCCTGCTCTAGAAATCTGCATGCTAATCCCTCAAACATTCCACACCGTCGATCTCATCTCTTAAGATCTAACATTTCAAACTCTTATAGCGCAGATTCTTACGCCGAGGTTTAACGCCCTCAACCTGCGCGAAAAATTTGTTTCGCCCTGGACACGCGTCCAACGCTGAGTGGTATCGTGTGCCCTCCACTCAAAACCATTTACTGCCCAATGTCTGCGCGATAAACCACCGCAGTTTTCCCAAAACCTCCTTCCTCTTCCCACGCTAAAACTCAATTTTCTTCAACTTTTCACCTGGTTCCGCATACGAAACCTTCCCTCTGCATTCCCTCCACCTCCGCAAATCACCCCCGATGCTCAGGAAACCCCGAAAATGTAGTTTAAACCCCTCCCGCAAGATTTAAATTAACGATTTTTTATGTTTTTGAAGGTTTTCCAATGGCGGACAAGGGCCCAAAATTCCCTCCCACAATCAAAAAGTGACCAATTTAACCTCTAGATGATGATCTGAGAGGTGAATTCGCATAAAATGAACCAAGAGCCTACATAAAGGTTAACCCTCGATGACTCATGATCATAAATGGGTTAGAAAACCCTTCGACCATAATGAAGAGATTCTCCCTGCACATAAAGAACATCCACAGTCAGAGAAGAAAGGAAGGAAATGAAGAACAAAAGGATCAAAAGGGATAATTACAAATCAAAGGATAAAACAAAGGATTAAATCTTAAAAACAGCAATTAAAGGATAAAGACCAAAATTTTAAAATAAAGGCTAAAACAAACAAAACAGTCATAAAGCAGAAATAGAGAAAAAGAAGTGAAGAAGATTATGAAGTTTTAATCAAAGATCAAAGGCATAATGAAGAGTTTTGTGATTAAACTAAGGAAAATTAACCTAAAGGCAACTTCGAATAACTCAACAAAGAAGCAATTACTTCTCCAAAGACAGATTGTGCCACCTATAGCATTATTTCTTTCAATAAAGGCATCAGGCAGTTATTGCACAGTCAGAGATATTTTAAAGCAGCTCAGAAGTTATTACCAAGCCTTAAAAGTAAAAAATTTCAACTAAAATAACTTAGAAGTTATTATTTCAGAGTAACTCTTTCAGATATTTTTGCCTTGGGCCTTGCATGGTCTCAAAGGTAAAAAATCATTAACTTCATAATAAATAACATTTAAACACCCTATATTTGTAGCAACTCCTCATTTTTCATATAAATATTGCATATGAGCTTCATTTAAAATGTTGTTTACTTGATGGTTATTGGACTGGTTTCTGCTGCTAAGCTAGTTGAGGAATTCTAGACTGAATCGAAGAAAGATCTGAGTTACAGAGAGATATTGTACCTGGAGCATTGTAACTGGTTTGATCATCAATAATACAAGCATGTTCACAGGATCCTTGAGTTGTATCAATGGTGAAGTTTTCCTAAATTGTTATTGTTTCTCCTTATGTTTTCCATTATGTCCATTTTCTCTGATAAAGGAACAGAAGTTTCAGATTAGGATTTTCTATTTCAGCACCCTATTTCTGTCTGTATTTATTTATGTTTATTTTTTCTTCTACAAGATCTAATTGGAAGATTCTTTATTGCCTTCTAGTTACATTCGGCTTGTTGTCTTGGAAATTATTCAATAGAGTGAAACCAAGGAAATAATAGTGAGCCCATGTTCCTTTGAGTAGGACTTGAGATATTGTTTTTAGGATCTTTCTCTAAAGTATGCTTATTAAAGTCTAAACTACAGAGGTTTACGGTTTGCCCTGCACTCTGATCTGCCTTGAGATGTTGCTTTAAAGAGTCTTTGAGAGTTGTCAAAAGCAGATTAGGTTATTTTTGTTTGATATTAGACCACTCTTACTGTTATCTTATATGTTTTCTTATCTAAAAGTAGTCTTTTGATTGTTGGATTGTTGTCTAAAATGTTTCTTATTAAAGTTTTTTCCAAAGAGATTTATGGTTTGCCCTGTCCTTTGGCTTGCTCCAAACAGTTACCTTAAAAGGCTTTTCTTGTCTAAGTAGAGCTACAAGATTCTTAACTGACTATAGCTTTGCTGCCTTCACAACTTATTATTGTTTCATATCACAACCTAATCTAAAGAATCCATTTGATATAGTTAGCTTGCCCTATTAATTCCCTTGCAGATTTGATGAACAATTAAATCCTTTAAAGACTCCATAGCCCAATGGATTGATGTTTCTTATGGTCTATTTGTTCAAGTTGAAACATTCCCTCAATCAGTCACACCATTGATCCTTCAATCTATCAATTAATCCAACCAAAAAACAAACGAGTCCTTAGAACTTCATAACTATCCTAAAATCATAAACAAAGAACATAAAGATATATTATTTGAAAACACCTCTATAGAGAGATCCCTCTCTGAATCAAGGAAGGCTAGGTCCTAGGATTCCAAAATGGTTCTGTTGTGGCCCTTGCAGTGTTTTTTCTTTCCACTCTTATAAATTACAAGGAGCCAACAAAGCTTATACAACCTTGTGGAATCATCAGCAATGTTAGTAGCTAAAATATGTTTAGGATCTTTGAGGTCCTTGATTACAACATCATGAGGTGAGAATTCTACTATTTTCCCTTCATCTGAATGATTTATCTGATAAATAGAGAGAAGGTTGCAGAACAAGGTAGGAACACATAGTACATCATTAAACTGACCATTATCGAGATGAATGGTTCTAGATCCTTCAACACTAAGAGACTCTATCATCACCAACATAAATATATTTGGTGTTATAATCATTTAAAGAAGAAAACATGGCTTTATTTTTGGCCATGTGATAAGAAGCTCCAAAATCAATGAGCCACTCATGAGAATGAGAAGAGGAAGATACATTTAATGCATAACTAGATCTTGATGCTTGACAACCACAAGAAAAAAGTGTCATTCCTGAAGATGAAGGTGAAGAGTGCTCCAAATTGATGTTGTACTTCTTCATTGTTGCTTCTAAGGCTTCCATCTTCTTAAAACATTTGGAATTTATATGGCCATCATGATTGCAAAAGTTGCAATGTCTATCTTTCTTCTTCCCTTTGTTTTTATTTGCCTTATCATTTTGGTGAGTTTTTTTTCTTTTCAGTTTGCGGCTGAAATTTCTTAGGACCCTTGTTTGGTTTCAGACCATACTTTTTAGGATACTACTTCTTGGGATTATTTTGATATGATTATTGTTGGGTTGCTAAGGCTTTCTTAGAAGCGTTTCCAGAAGTGATAAGATCAAGGTGTAAGAGTTTTTCTTGTTCTCTTATCAAAAAATCACAAAATGCATCAAAAGATGGGTTCTTGTAGGTGGTTCCTAAAGAAATGATGGCTTCTCTAGTGGAATGTAAGGCAGAAAAAAATACAGAGTATGCAGGGCCAAGCTTAGTAAGAATGCAATAGATGAGGCTACCATCTTCCTTTTTGACCTTACAACCTTCTAAAAGAACTCTAAGGGTCTTGAATTTGGACAAAAAATCTTCAATAGAGGAGAAATTATTGGGGTCCAAAGTAAGCAACTCATTTTCAAGATGATGGGCCCTGATTTGATTTTGAATTCCAAAGATAGTATTTAGCTTGTCCAGGGCTTCATGAATGATGTCAATGTCAAGGATATGAAATCGAAGATCTTGAGCAATGGACATTCCTATCAACCCTCGTGCTTGATCTTGTTTATTTTCCCATTTAGCTACTTTATCATCATCATAAAGTTTAGTTTCTAGCCCTATGGCTATTCTATAAAGCCCTTTACTTCTAATTATATCTACCATGTGAGGTAGCCATTGGAAATAATTGGTGATGTTAAGAATAATCGGGCATGCACTTTCCATTTTTTTAAAAACCTAAAGCTGTGAAAAGTTGAAACTAACTACTCTAATGGAAATATCTCAAAAAATTAAGCTGTTTAAAAAAAAATGGCTCGAGAAACGGCTTTCGGATGAAGAAGATATGCCTTTTGAAAAAAGTGAGTTGTAGATGCTGAATAGTTATGGGAACGATTTGAAATTTGGTGATGAAGTTCAACTTTTTTTTTTTAAATCCCACCCCTATAACAAAATTTTTTTACAAAAAGAAGCTTGAAAAAGAGGTTTGAACCCAAGACCTCTATTCTCATAAACTAACTCCTCACTGAGTGAGATATTAAAAGGATTTTGTTATTGTTTGAAAGGAGGAAGGGTTTTTTTTTTTAATACTCTTCGGTGTGTGTGCCTTTTCCTGCACAAAAAAACCCAAAACCGAGAAAAAAATAACGAAATGCAAGCCTTACAGCAGAATGTTAAATTTTCGATTAGCCTTACCGGAAACTATCAATTTTTTCACTATTTCTGATTTCCCGAGATCACACAAAGACGCGGGGAAAGAGCATACGTAGCAAAAACATTCCCTTTTCCTGTTTCTAATTTTCCTAGATTGCATGCAGCACAGAGAAGAGGGCATAGATCTGACAAATAAATAAAACCTAAAAACCAAAAATAAACAGAGGGAACCGAAATAATCAGAACTATTAACAAATATAACTGCAAAACAGATGCTTTATACCTCTAGATCTAAACTGTCATAACTTGAGCAGTCGAAAACCTTTTCGCATGAAATGAAAGGTGTTCCTCACTGTAACAGACACTCTGGACACAACAAAGTAGTTCTCCAAGCCCAAAAATGTTCAAAAATAATATATATACAAAACGGAATTCACATGTAGTCAAACCGGCTTCGTATTTTGATCAACAATGGATGCGGCCCTCAAAATAGCTCTGATACCATGTAGGAATTTATAGGGTAAGTTCCGTAGATCAAGAACCAAAGGTCACCACTCACAAACAAATCACAAATCAGTACACTAGTATAACCACGTGGTTAAAACCATCAAAGAGGGAAACAGTCCATGGCATATGCCAACACGGCCACTTCAGGCAATTTATTAATATAAAAAGAAAGTTACATACGTTACTCCCATAAACAGTTACTAGAAAAATGACCCTCCATGCTCTTTAAATATAGACCATGGACCAATCAGGTGTTAAGCCACGGATCAAGTGTCGTTAATACTGAGGAGATAGATAACCGTCAGATCACTACAAATCGTGACTATAGAAATTTCCTGTTTTCCCACCCTTGTTTTCAGTTTCACCTTATTTCTCCTTTTAGTTAAATGCCCTTTCCCATATCCTTACATTCAACAATAGAAAAAATATTTTTTGTTGAAAACACAAATTCTGGAAAATTTACAGAATGCTGGAAAATGCAGAAATAAAAATCAGCAAGCTCAAAACAGCCATTCAACACATTTTAACACAGAGATTTGTGGTCAAGGTGACCCTGAAAAAACCCCCTACAACTCTTGGGGAAAACCAGTTTGAGAGCTCCTTCTTATTTCTGAAAAATGATTTTTACACAGAGAGAAATATTCAGAAAAATCAGCAAGTAAACTTTTACAACTTATCTCGTTTTCCGTGCTTAACCACCACCTCAGAAAATGTGCAAACATTAAAACTGAACCAGCAATAAATGTTGTACGAATTTCCTTGAAAAACGTGCCCAGAAATTACAGCATTAATTTCTGTTGTATGGCCTCCTCTTTTTGCATGTAGAATAGCAATAAATGTTGTTGTACGGCCTCCTTGGAATCCATGCAGTTGTATTAAATGCTGCTGTATGGAAATCTGCCTCGATTTCTGTGCCAGCAATCAGCAACAGGCTATATGGCTTGCCTCGATTTGTGTGCAGCAAAACAACAAACTTCCCCCTTCAAATATATGCTAGAAAAGTGTATGACTGCCTAGGAAAACGTGCCACAAGCTGCTGTACAGATTTTGCCTTGGAAATCGTGCCAAATATTCCTTGAACTGTGTGCCAACTCTGTTGTACGGACTTGCTGAAAGACTGCCTTGGAATATGTGCCAAGCTGCTGCCTCCTTCTCCTCACTGCTCAGAAATCTCCCTTGCTCTCTTTCTCTCCTTCTCCCAATCTGCTCATGAAAGAATGAATGACCTTTTCCTCCTTTTCCTCCTTTAACCTAACCCTAAGTGACTTTTGGGGAATCCCTAAATCCAATGGCTGAGATAGATTGAGATCTGGGGCTGAGATTAAATGCTCATTTAAATCTCACTTTCTATTTTTTAATTCACCCCACTTTAATAAAGACCCACTTAGTCTTTTATTTCCAAAGTCACTTTTTCCTTTCTAATTTTATATTGACTTTATTAAAGTCACTTTTAAATTAGATTTGACTTTATAACTTTATAAAGTCACTTTAGTAACTTTATCACTTAAAGTCACTTTTAAATTAGATTTGACTTTATAACTTTATAAAGTCACTTTAGAAGAAAAATTAAATTCTTTTGGACACTTTTCCCTAGGCCAAAGATCAAAGCCTTAGGGAACCACCTGTCCTCCGGTACCAAATTTCAACACTCCCTCTTACCGAGGAAGGTGTTCCTCACCACACCCATCTTGTCTCTGAAGTAGACATGCTTGCCCCGTGGTAAGGCTTTGGTAAGAATATCTGCAACATGCTCATCAGTGGGAATATACTCAAGCTTCACAGCTCCTTTCTGAACATAGTCTCTGATGAAGTGATATTTGATCCCGATATGCTTTGACCTATCATGAAATACTGGATTCTCCGTGAGTTTAATGCAACTCTGATTATCACAGTAAATCACTGAAGGTCTCAACGGCTGACCAAATAAGCCAAGCAACATCTTGCGAAGCCAGATGGCCTCACAACTAGCTAGACTGGCTGCCATATACTCTGCTTCCGCTGAACTCAATGCTACTGACTGCTGCTTCCGGCTGAACCATGACACCACTACCGAACCCAACCCAAAACAGCACCCTGAAGTGCTCTTCCTATCAGAAGCACAACCTGCCCAATCAGAATCAGTGTAACCTGCCAATCTCACTCCATCCCCCTGCCTGTAGTCTAGACCATAATCCACTGTCCCCTGCAAGTATCGCAAAATGTGTTTTGCAGCCACCCAGTGAACCTTCCTAGGCTCACACATAAAATGACTCATCGTGTTGACTGCAAAACAAATATCTGGTCTAGTGTTGACCAAATACATCAAGGAACCAATCAGCTGTCTGTACAATGTGGGATCCACCAACTCGGAATCCGAAGCATGAAGCTTCTTCCGGTTGGTGATCATCGGTGTCGACATGGGTCTACAATCCTCCATGTGGAATCTGCCAAGGATGTCCACAATATACTTCCCCTGTCCCAGGAAGAAATGCCCCTCCTCCTGCCACACCTCCAAACCCAAAAACTAATGCATCAAGCCGATGTCCTTCATCTCAAACTCCGCCGCAAGATCTCTCTTGCAGTGCTCTATGAGTCTCTCTGCACCTGTAATGACTAAGTCATCCACATACAGCACCAGAATGAGAGGCTCCTCACCTATCACAATATAGTAAAGGTTCGGATCTACCTCACTCTTTGTGAAACCCATCTCCTGCAAGTATGTATCTATCCTGGAGTACCAAGCTCTGGGAGCTTGCTTCAAGCCATAAAGGGCCTTCTTCAGTCTACACACATGGGACTCCTTCCCATGCACCTCAAAGCCTTGTGGCTACTCAATGTACACCTCCTCCTGTATGAAGCCATTGAGAAATGCGGTCTTCACATCCATCTGGTGGATCTTCCAACCCATCTCTGCTGCTATCGATATAATGGAGCGGATCGAAGTATATCGAGCCACGGGAGTGAAGGTCTCCTCATAATAAACTCCCTCTACCTGGGAGAACCCTCTAGCCACAAACCTCGCTTTGAATTTCTCAATGCTGGCATCTGCAGCTTGCTTTACCTTGTAAAGCCATCTGGAAGTAACCATGGATTTTCCCTCAGGCCTCGCCACCACCTCCCAAACATCATTCTTCATAATAGAAGAATACTCCTCCGACATGGCCTCTCTCCAGACCTACTGGCTAACTGGCTCCTCATAGCTAGAAGGCTCAGAGTCAAGGGTGCTGGTAGCCATTGCCATATAGCTACAAAACCTCTCAGGTGGTCTGCTCTCTCTGACCGACCTCTTAGGCCCAGCAACAGATGTGGCCTCTCTCAAGGTGTCCTGAAGCCACTTCGGCTTCCTCATCCCTGAGCATACTTCTCACATTGGAGAATGAAAATCCTCCTCATCATCATCATCAAGAGCCTGAACTCCTGACTGTCTGTCTGTTGTCCTCCTGCCTGCACCTAAACCTGTAGAAGCTGAGGTACCGTGTGAACTGTCCATCAGTGGAATCCCTAGTGAAATTCTCTGTGGACTACTCTGCATGCTTCCCGAAGCACCACCTCTCTAACTCTGTGAGTCACTGCTCATTGACGGACCTGACATCATCATAGATGTACCTCCGGATCCTCCTGATCCCTACCCACTAGATCCCTGTGACTGACTCAGCTACTGTTTAGGGTCTGGCTGATCCAGATACTCTAACTCCTGTGACCTACTAAAGGCCTTATCCTCCTCGAACTTCACATCCCACCTAACAACAACTTTCCTCTGTGCAGGAATGTAAATCCAAAAGGCCTTTGAGGTCTCACTGTAGCCCACAAAGATACCCTTCTCTGCGGTGGGCTCTAGTTTGGTCCTCTTCTCCTTGGGTATGTAGGAGTATGTGATAGACCCAAAGATACGAAGATGACCAATATCAGGCTTCTTCCCAGAAAAATCCTCCTCCGGAGTCATATGCCCCAAGGCACGATGTGGACTCCTGTTCTGCAAATAAATAGCAGTGTTGCAGGCCTCTGCCCACAAAAACAATGGTAACCCCTGATCATGTAACATGGCTTTGGTAGCCCCTCTGATGGATCTGTTCTTCCTCTCCGCAACCCCATTCTGTTGGGGGTTGTAAGGAACAATGAACTCCCTCCTAATGCCTTCCTCCGCACAATAATCAACAAACTCTCCAAGGGTGTACTCTCCTCCATTGTCCGACCTCAGGGACTTGATCTTTCGACCTGTCTGTGTCTCCACAAGAGCTTTGAACTCCTAAAATCGCTTGAAGACCTCACTCTTGGTCTTCAAGAAATAAATCCAGGTCCTCCTGGAGTGATCATCAATGAATAAAACATAGTAATCATATCCACTCAAGGAAACATGAGACATCCGACCGCTCACATCGGAATGAATCAAATCAAGTATCCCAGTCGCTCTACTGTCACTACTGGGAAAAGGGGATTTGGAAAACTTGCCCATCACACATCCTCTGCAAGTATCAAAGTGATAAGTACTGAAATCTGGCACACCTGTAGTGATCTCCCACAAAGTCCTCAAGGCTCCATGATACATATGCCCCATCCTACGGTGCCAAATATCACACAGCTCAGAACTGCTAGCTCTATTGTCGGTACTACTGCTCAATGCCAAAAGGGGCTGAAATGAAAACTTGTACACCTTTGCATGGCGTACACATATCATTCTAGCTGACTCAGCTGGAGCGCCCCTAGGATATATCAGCACATGTCCTCCCCTAAACAGTATCTCATATCCTCTATCCTCCAAAGCTGAGACGGATATGAGGCTCTTCCTCATCCCTAGCACATAAAGAACATCTGACACCTTCAAGGGAGGTTTGGGTTCCCTATGAAATGTCAGTGTTCCCACACCGGCTGCTCTAACAACTCTGTCATCACCGAGTACTACCTCTATATCAGTGCCACTCTCTGAAATCTCTGAGAAGTACTCACGGACTCCTGTCATATAACGTGAAGCCCCACTGTCCACATACCAGATACCCGAAGATGCTCTGCTAGTCGAGGGAAATGCATGCTCCCTCTGAACCTCTGTGGTAGGTAATCCTGCACTAGAGGACTCACACGCAATGAACCCAAACTCCCGGTCAAAGCGATCTACAAAGTCCTCAACCTCTGCTGATGCTGCCATGCTCTGGTTCTTCCCCTTCTTCTTCTTCTTCTCCGGACACACAACTGCATAGTGTCCCATCTTCTAACAATTCCAACACTTCACCTCAGAATAGTCCTTCTGTGTGTTACCATGTTTACCTTTACCTTTTCCTTTTCCCCCACCATTGCTTGTGGAAGCCTGCTTCTTCCCTTTGCCTTTCTTGCCTCTTACCAACAGTGCTACATCCTCATGCTGCTCAACTGGCTTGGCTACCCCAAGTTGACCTTTCTTGATCTCTTTCTGAATGCAATCATCCCAAAACCTCTCCCATGTGGGAAGGGTCTCACATGCACAAACCCCATCAGCAAAGTTCATCCATGAACTGGGGAGGCCATTCACTGCAATCCGCACCAACTCAGTGGGTGGAATGACCTCTCCAACTGCTGCAAACTCATCTCTCATGTTAGTAATCTTTGTGAGATATCCAGCTGCACTATCAATCTTACCCATCTTAATGGTATTCAACTTCTCCTTCAGGACCATTTTCTGGTTCTCATTGGTACTCTGGTAGAGATTGGACAATGCTGTCCACATCTCATGAGCATTTCTCTTTCCTCTTACATGAGGAATGCAATGGTCTTTGACTCCATCTAAATTCAGTCTCTTACCCTTTTTGTTCTTTTTATTATATGTTGCCAACTGAACAACATCAGTAGGCACAACAACAGGGTTCTGTGTGGTATGCACCATGATGTCCCAGACTTCTGCCTCCTCAAAGATACTCTGCATTCTCTCCTTCCAAATGTTGTAATTGGTATTCCCATCCAACCTATCCTCCACCCTCAATCCCAATGACATCTTGTTGTCCTAAAAACTGAAAAATAACACTGTTGTAGTAAAGATAAAAATTATGTGTATGAAAAATCAGCTTGCTGGAATTTTCTGAGTGAAAAATCAGTAGACTGTATTTTTCTTCTTGTTGTCCCAAACTACACTTTCAGCACTCAAGCTCTGATACCATGTAGAAATTTCATGTTTTCCCACCCCGGTTTTCAGTTTCACCTTATTTATCCTTTTAGTTAAATGCCCTTTCCCATATCCTTACATTCAATAAGAAAAAAATTAATTTTTGCTGAAAACACAAATTCTGGAAAATTTATAGAATGCTGGAAAATGCAGAAATAAAAATCAGCAAGCTCAGAACAGCCATTCAACACATTTTAACACAAAGATTTTTGGTCAAGGTGACCCTGGAAAAACCCCCTACAACTCTTGGGGAAAACCAGTTTGAAAGCTCCTTCTTATTTCTGAAAAATGCTTTTTACAGAGAGAGAAATATTCAGAAAAATCAACAAGTAAAATTTTACAACTTATCTCATTTTCTGTGCTTAACCACCACCTTGGAAAATGTGCAAACATTAAAACTGAACCAGCAATAAATGATGTACGGATTTCCTTGAAAAAGGTGCCCAGAAATTACAGCATTAATTTCTGTTGTATGGCTTCCTCTTTTTGCGTGAAAAACAACAATAAATGTTGTTGTACGGCCTCCTTGGAATGCATGCAGCTGTATTAAATGCTGTTGTACGGAAATATGCCTGGATTTCTATGCCAGCAATCAGCAACAGGCTGTACGACTTGCCTTGATTTGGATGCAGCAAAACAACAAACTTCTCCCTCGAAATCTGTGCCAGAAAAGTGTACGGCTGCCTAGAAAAACGTGCCACCAGCTGCTGTACGGATTCTGCCTTGGAAATCGTGCCAAATCTTTCTTGAACTGTGTGCCAACTCTGTTGTATGAACTTGCTGAAATACTGCCTTGGAATGTGTGCCAAGTTGTTGCCTCCTCCTCACTGCTCAGAAATCTCCCTTGCTCTCTTGCTCTCCTTCTCCCAATCTCCTCATGAAAGAATGAATGACCTTTTCCTCCTTTTCCTCCTTTAACCTAACCCTAAGTGACTTTTGGGGAATCCCTAAATCCAATCGCTGAAACAAATTTAGATCTAGGGCTGAGATTAAATGCTCATTTAAATCTCACTTTCTATTTTTTAATTCACCCCACTTTAATAAAGACCCACTTAGTCATTTATTTCCAAAGTCACTTTTCTTTTCTAATTTTACATTGAATTTATTAAAAGTCACTTTAAAATTAGACTTTAGTAACTTTATCTCTTAAAGTCACTTTTAAATTAGATTTGACTTTATAAAAAAATATAAAGTCACTTTAGGAGAAAAATTAAAATATTTTGGACACTTTTCCCTAGGCCAAAGATCAAAGCCTTAGGGAACCACCTGTCCTCCGGTAACCAAATTTCAACAGTGACCATCGGATTATAAGTTACAAATGTACATGGTAAAGAAACACACTTTACCTAACTCTACACTAGACTAAGTTATTCTTAACTATTTCCTATGTGTCAGAATATCCTAACAAAAACTATGTTGAAGTTGTTGTACAAATTCCTTGAAAACTATGCCTCCTTCTTCGAAAAATGTGTGACACTCCTGCTGTACGAATTTTTTCCTTGGGAGTAGATTGTGACTCTCGTTAAAAGATGATTTACCTTGTAAAGCCATTTGGAAGTAACCATGTATTTTCCCCTCGTGCCCCCGCAGACTACCTCCCAAACATCATTCTTCATGATAGAAGAATACTCCTCCTGCATGGCCTCTCTCCAGACCTGCTTGGGCTAGTTGCCTCCTCATAGTTGAAGGCTCAGAGTCAATGATGTTGGCAACCATTTCCATAGAGCTACAGAACCTCTCAGGTGGTCTGCTCTCTTTGACTGGTCTCTTCAGCCCAGCAACGGATGTGGCCTCTCTCAAGGTATCCTGAAGCCACTTGGGCTTCCTCTTCCCTGAGCACACTTCTCCCACCAGAGAATGAAACTCCTCCTCCTCATCAGGAGCCTGAACTCCTGACTGTCTGTCTGCTATCCTCCTGCCTGAACCTGAACCTGTAGATGTTGAAGTACCATGTGAGCTGTCCATCAATGGACGACCTAGTGAACTACTCTGCAGACTGCTCTGCATGCTGCCCGAAGCACCACCCCTCTGACTCTGCGAGCCACTGCTTGTTGATGGACCTGACATCGTAATCGATGTACCTCCTGATCCCTGCCCACTGGATCCCTGTGCCTGACTCAGCTACTCCTGAGGGTCTGGCTGATCCAGATACTCTAACTCCCGTGACCTCTTGAAATCGCTGTCCTCCTCGAACTTCACATCCCGCCTGACAACAACTCTCCTCCATGCAGGAATATAAATCCGAAAGGCTTTCGAGGTCTCACTGTAGCCCACAAAGATACCCTTCTCTGCAGTGGGCTCTAGCTTGGTCCTCTTCTCCTTGGGTACGTAGGAGTATGCAACACACCCACAGATACGAAAATGACCAATATCAGGCTTCTTCCCAAAAAAAGCCTCCTCCGGAGTCACATGCCCCAAGGCACGATGCAGACTCCTGTTCTGCAAATAAACAGCAGTGTTGCAGGCCTCTGCCCACAAAAACAATGGTAACCCCTGATCATGTAGCATGGCTTTGGCAGCCCCTTCGATGGATCTCTTCCTCTTCACAACCCCGTACTACTGGGGGTTGTAAGGAACTGTGAACTCCCTCCTAATACCTGCCTCAGCACAATAATCAACAAACTCACCAAGGGTGTACTCCCCTCCATTGTCCGACCTCAGGGACTTGATCTTTTGACCTATCTAAGTCTCCACAAGAGCTCTGCACTCCTGAAACCACTTGAAGACCTCACTCTTGGTCTTCAAGAAATAAATCTAGGTCTTCCTGGAGTGATCATCAATGAATAACACATAATACTCATATCCACTTAAGGAAACATGAGACATCCGACCGCTCACATCGGTATGAATCAAATCAAGTATCCCAGTCGATCTACTGTCACTGCTGGGAAAAGGGGATTTGGCAAACTTGCCCATCGCACATCCTCTGCATGTATCTAGGTGATCAGTACTGAAATATGGCACACTTGTAGTGATCTCCCGCAATATCCTCAAGGCTCCATGATACATGTGCCCCATCCTGCGGTACCAAATCTCACACATCTCTGAACTGCTAGCTCTGCTGCTGGTACTACTGCTCAATGCCAAAAGGGGCTGAAATGAAAACTTGTACACCTTTGCATGGCATACACCAATCACTCTAGCTGAATCAGCTGGAGTGCCCCTAGTATATATAAGCACCTGTCCTCTACTGAACAATACCTCATACACTTTGTCCTCCAATGCTGAGACGGATATAAGGTTCTTCCTCATCCCTGGCACATATAGAACATCTGACACCTTCAAGGGAGTTTTGGGTTCCCTATCAAATGTCAATGTCCCCACACCGACTGCTCTAACAATGTTGTCGTCTCCGAGTACTACCTCTATATCAGTGCCACTCTTTGAAAGCTCTGAGAAGTACTCACGAACTCCTGTCATATGACGTGAAGCCCCACTGTCAACATACTAGATACCTGAAGATGCTCTGCTAGTGGAGGGAAATGCACACTCCCTCTCACCCTTCGTGGCAAGTGATCCTGCACTAGTGGACTCACAAACAATGAACCCAAACTCCTGGTCAAAGCTCTCGGAAAAGTCCTCTATCTCTGCTGATGTTGCCATGGTCTTGTTCATCCTCTTCTTCTTCTTCTCCAGACACACAACTGCATAGTGTCCCATCCTTTGACAATTCCAACACTTCACCTTGGGATAGTCCTTCTCCTTGTTCAGTTGCTTACCTTTACCTTTGTCTTTGCCCCCACTACAACTTGTGGAAGCTTGCTTCTTTCCCTTGCCCTTCTTGCCTCCTGCTAACAGTGCTACATCCTCATCCTACTCAACTGGTTTGGCTACCCCAAGCTGGTTCTTTCTGATTTCATTTTGTATGAAATCATCCCAGAACCTCTCCCAAGTGGGAAGCTTCTCATGTGCAACAATCCCATTAGCAAAGTTCAGCCATGAACTAGGGAGGCCATTCACTGCAATCCACACCAATTCAGTGGGTGGAACGACTCTCCAACTGTTGCTAACTCATCTCTCACATTAGTGATCTTTGTGAGGTATGCAATAGCACTATCTGTCTTTTCCATCTTAATGGCCTTCAACTTCTCTCTTAGGACCATTTTTCTGTTCTCATTGGTACTTTGGTAGAGATTGGTCAAGGCTGTCCACATCACATTAGCAAGTCTCTTTCCTCTCACATGAGGAATACAATGGTCTTTAATACCATCCAAAATCAGTGTCTTGCCCTTGTTATTCTTCTTATTAAAGTCTGCCAACTGAACAGGGTCAATAGGCACATTAACAGGGCGTTGTTGGGTATGCATCATTATACCCTAGACTTCTGCCTCCTCAAAGATGCTCTGCATTCTTTCCTTCCATACACTGTAGTTGCTATGCCCATCCAACCTATCCTCCACCCTCAAGCCCAAAGACATGCTTGCTGTCTTAATAAACTGAAAATGACACTATTGTAGTAAAGGTTCTAATTTCTGTGTGTAAAATCAGCTTGCTGTAAATTTTCTCTTTGTTGTCCCAAACTGCACTTTTCAGCAACTTGGCTCTGATACCATGTCGAAATTTTATGACCCAACCCCGGTTTTCAGTTTCTCCTTATTTCTCCCATTAAGTTAAATTCCCATTCCCATAGCCATACATTCAACAAGCTAGAAAAATAATTATTTTCTGAAAACACAAATTCTGGAAATTTCATAGTGCTGAAACGCAGAAATAAAAACTCAGAAAAATAAATCAGCCACACAGAATTTTGACACGTTGATTTTTGATCAAGATGACCCTGGAAAAACCCCCTACAACTCTTGGGGAAAACTAATTCGAAAGCTCTTCTTTATTTCTGAATATAGCTTTTACAGTGAGACAGAAATTACAGCAAAATTTCCAGCAACTTAACAAATGTACTTATCTCGATTTCCATGCTTATACCCCGCCTTGGAAAACGTGTCGAACAGTAAACTAACAAAATGTTAAATTTTTACAAAGATTTATTAAGCAACATTAAATGTTGACTATATTTCTCGATATTTGTTCGTTATTACCATAATGACCATATGGACTGCATTTAAAATGTACAACAAAGCCTCTCCTCAATTTTCATGCCTCCGTTATCACCCTAGTAATTTCTAAAGATTGTGGGCTCTTGGATTTTTTCAGTTTTAAGAAAACTAGGGGTAACCACAAACCTACTTTGGAAATCTAGGATCTAGCCTTCCTAGATTTCAAAGAGGGCTCTCTCTTTATGATTTAACTTTGTTTTTGTTCGATATTTTAGGCTAGTTATTATAATTCAATTTGGTTTTAGTTTTGAATTTTTGGTGGAAAATAGGATTACTTGAAGACAAATTAAATAGGGATCTACTAGTCCATTGGGCTATGGATTCAAAGTCTAGCAAGAAGCACTAGAAGGCAAGGCCAAGAGGATGCTAATGTATTCAGGGCAAGGTAGATAACCCTCAGAGATTTGGATAGATTTTTTTGATGATATGGCTTGCTTCGGGATAAAGGGAAATGAAGGATCCTTTGATCCGGAAAAAGAGGAAGGAGGTAGGGGTCAAACGGGAATAGGATCAATTAAGAATTCCTAAATCCAGAAATCAGCAAAAAACATTTAAATGATTAAGTAGTTAAGACAGGGAGTTCTAACACTAGTCCTGAAGTAATACTCCTACTTAATCATTGAGATTGAACAACATATATGAAATGAATGGAACTTATAAAGTAAACAATGACAAGATAGATGCACTTTACTCTTCAAATTATCACATGAATCCTGAATTATGAAGTCCAATTGGCTATTGTCTAGAATGTTGCTTTGAAATCAACACATGTGAGCCTCCAACGTACTAGCAAAATGTCTATAATGTTCTTAGCAATTTTATTCCACCCTAAACACTTCACAAACTAAAGTATTTATACAAAATGTTTATTACAAAATATCCTAGAGAAATCTAGGAAAAACTCTAGGAAAATAAAATATCTTAACACAGTAAGAGGGCCAACTGCTTAACAACTTAGCAAGTTGTCCTCTTATCTAGAAAAAATAGTGATATCTTATCTAACAAAAACTTCTTGTTTGAGTAGTTTTCCATTCTTGCTGGCACTTTGCAAATATGTTTTGAAAGATGAATTCATGGATACTCTTTCCACTTATACTCTTTGACCCTGCACTTTATCTCTGATACTCTTTCACGCTGTATATTTACCATTTCACTGTTGTAAAAAAGAAATTACAACAGATAAATCAGCTAGTTGTCACTTGTATTTCTGATATACTTTGACTATGGCCTTTCACCCTAATACTCTTTTAAACTAATAATTTGACATTCAACTGCTATAAAAAGAGATTTCTTAGCAGTAAACATTCAAAATCAAGTATTGTGTTATTTGTTTTCTTCTCAAACTGATTTCTTTATTTTCACTGTCTTTCAATGTTTGCCTCTTTTGTTGCTATAATAAATCTATGAAGGTCTGTCATTGTTCAACATCTAGAATCTTCATACTTTTTAACTTTCTGTAATTTTCATCTGCTTCAGTGTACTTGGAAAAATTTGGCTTAATCACAAATAAGTGTTTGATTTCATTCTAAAGGAAGAATAAATTTTCAAGGTATTGATGAACAACATTCCCTGTAGGAGATCCCTGTGGCAGCTGCTTTTTCACCTATTCTTTGGCATGATCTCTGATCTTCTTATCATATTATTTCTGGTCCATTAAATTGTCATTGAAAACATGTATGCATGGGATACCAACTTGTCTTAGCATGGTATACTTAGCTAAAAACTTGGTGATGGAAAAATTCATAGCATCACATTTTTCTTTCAAGTTATTCATCAAAGTTTTCTTTGTCAATACCTTTTTGATCTGCAATATAGCTTCTATTCTATCTTGCACCTTCAATTCCTCTAGCTCAATCATGTTCTTATTGTTTAAGAAGGTAATTAGCCTCTGTGACTATGCTGGTTTGTCTGCTAATTCTTCTGTAGTCTTTTGTATTTCATTTTGAGTTGTCAGAAGGAGGTCCCTTTGCTCATAAATTATCTGAATTGATGGCCATTGAAGATTAATAGCCTCAATGATGTTGGTCCATAAATGATTTCTTATGTAAGAAATCTGAGTGGTAAAAATCAAATCCTTTTGAAGATTTTTTACCTGCTCTTCAAGTCTTTTTGCTTTGTGTTCGTAATTATTTGCATTAATCAATGTTGTTTTATTAGATGCTTCCATAATCTGAATCTTCTTCTTCAAACTATTGATTTCATTGGTTTTCAAGGTCATTTCTTCCATTTCTTTAATAATTTTCCCTGCATCATTTTTACTCTGCACCTGTGATGTTGAGGATTATGTTTGGGAAGTAGTAACTAATTGTACTGGCACTGCAGTTGCTAGTGGCTCTTTGGGTGCTAACTTATCTCCCAATGTAGAAGGAACAACAGCTGTAATAATAGGAATAACTATGGGAATGGTGGAACCTTCTGTTTCCTTCACAGTTTCCTTTTCTTTCATCAGTAAATCTAATTGGCTTTCCATGTCCTTGATTTGAGTAGTAAGCTTTATAATGAACTGCATCATGTCTTCTTTCTCTTTCTGTCCTAAAGTATTTATTTTTCTTGTGGATGTTCACTTTGAGGAAGTTTTAATTGTTTCCTCAAAGTAGTAATGTCATCATTCTTTTTCTTTATCAATGCTTGAGAAACATGTATATTTGATGGATCCACCCCTTTCTGAAGAACTAGATCTTCTAAGGATTTAATCCTTAGATCTTTTGCATGTAAAGAAGCTTAGTCTAGCTTCATCTAATTTTGCATATTAAAAATAGTGTTTTGCATTTATGTAGCACTCCTGATTTTATCCACTACTTTTGAATATTTCATTTCTGATATATGTTGTTAGTATGAATCTTTTGTCGAAGCGTACGAAAAAAGACCACTTTAGCTACGCATAACTTATAGCCCTAACATCAAATGTGGTTGCCAATATCTTCAGATCTGCAGTTAGTTGATCAAGACAAGTGCTGCAAAAAACCAGATCTATGCATAGAAAGACATTAAGCAGTAAAATCAAGAGTTTTCTCCATACATCCAATAGACAAGACAAGAACAATGTTTTTTGAAAGAATTTTTGTATTAAGGGCACCTGGGAGGAAAACAAGAAGGTGTATCCAATTCTCCTCAATGGGATGGGTTCTTGGAAGTCCTCGGCACTTCAGATCTAGAATCTCTCTCTCTTGTTGGTGTAGAAAACCCAGACAAAGATAGAACTCAAAGGGAGCTCACACATCAAATAATGTAGAATGTGACCAAGTGTATAGATCCAGAGTGATCTAATAGGTAACAAAAAGTGAAGAATGGTAGGAAAAACCCTCCTATTTATAACAAAATATTGGGTCATTCTAGATCTTGGTGCATGATTAAAATAACATTAACCAAATCTAGATCCACCTTTTATGGAATATTTTATTATATTTGTTGGAGGGAAAAGGTATTTGACTTGGATCAAATCCCTTTATTTGTGAATAATAAATAAATAAATGATTTATTTAACATTTTAAGGAAGTGGTTGAAGGATAATCAAATAAATAATGATTTATTTAATTATTTATGGGTGATTTAGTCATATTTAACAAGGAATATTATTTAAATAAGATTTAAATAATTATTCCTAGAAAATAATAATATAAATAAAGATTTATCTAATTAATTTCTTTGTTTTGGGTTAAACATGACCGGGAAAATCAAACAAATATAGGTTTGTTTAATATTTCCTTTTGGGGTTTCCTGTTTAGACCATAAACAACCTAATAAATGTGTTTTATTAAGTTATTTTACATAGTGAAAACAATTTTACTTAGGGTAAAATTGGTCTTACATGGTGTACTTGGGTCCATCTAATGATAGTAGGTTAGATGACCAAAAAATGGTGTAACAGATTGCCCCCCAGCGTGCGAGTGTTAGGAGCAAATCATATGACCGAAGTACGTTGTAAGAACTCAATCACCGGACATCAAAAGGGAAGTCAGAGAGAGAAATGTAAGGTAGACTAATGTGCTGAAGAACTAGACCCTGAGGAGACGAGACTTGCAGGTGCAACAAGTCTCTTTTTATGAGAGGGTACCTATGCTAAAGGTGGTGGGGGAGGCATACCTATGCCCGCCGAGACAAAGTACAAAAGAATAGTGTGTCCAGTAAACAAGGGACTGAACCATAAAGTACAGCTGGCATAAACATGAGCCAGATAGAAATACAATGAGGGATCCCATATACATGTTGTGCCTGGGATAACAGCCAGGACTTATACAATAATATCTGAGTACATGAGATACAAGTACAACCCAAATGCCCCCTACAAGCGGGGAAGGGCTCACAAAATCTGACTGATACATGCAAATCAAAGAGGCGCTGCAAGCGGCTAAGGCCGACATCATCAAATATATGGAGCTGCATCGAAGGCTGCAATGAAGAGGTCATCCGGGCATGTGGGGGGCTACCTGCAAGGCCACCCCCTCATGAGGGCTGAGACATCTCACACACACCCGGGAGTCACCAATAGCTGCTGCTGCATCACTGAACCATCAAGCATACGGATCTCGATCATGCTGAAAGGAGCTGGAGTGGAGAAACAATCAAGTCAAAGGGTAATGAGAGATCCCTTTGCCTGATCCGAGGCACCGAACAAGAGTGGAAGATGGAACCAAGGTACACCGCCCTCTAGACCTGTCTTCTGGAATGAAGGAGCTGATGTCGACAGAAGGAGGTCTGCCATAGGTGAGGCAATGAGAGATCCTCAACTAAGGCACGAGAGAAAATAGTAGAGCGACGGACAGACTAATACCAATGATGATGGTGGAATGGAGGGGATTGAGTAGCGAATGGACGACTTCCCTTGCTAGAGCATAAAGGGCATGAATGACATGGCAGCGACTGACACAATATCATCAGGGATAAGGGACAGTGGGACTGAAGGCCATAATGTGCGACACAAGAGAGAAACCAAGCAATGAGGGATGGAGGACTATAGCGGGGTACCAAGGGACTCGGGATAGACTCCATGAATGTGATGATGACTCCACTTGGATGCTCTAAACAAGGGCGAATCGATGGTGCTGCCACACAGTAGAGGTCCAATGGGGGACCATGAAAACATGAGTACAAGATGGTAACTCACGACGAACATCAACACGAGCATGGATAAGTATGGAGGCCAAATGGTGCCCCTAGTATGAGTGTTGCAAGTGAAGAAATTTGATTTTGAGGAGGGTTATGGTTGAGGGGCATAGGTGCCCCCAAGCATGGTGTGGTCATGCCAAAATGTATTTAGAAAAAGGGGAATCTAAACACATTTTAATGATATGGTGTGTCATTTTTTTTCGTGATGGTTATGCAGTGTGAGAAAGGGAATGGAGGATTACCAATCTCTTTTGGTACTGCATATAGGAATAAAATGGACTTTAAGTTTCCAGGTTGGCATATCTGGTGTCACTATCCCAAAGAGAGGATTTGGAGATAATGAACTGATGCTCTCGTAGAAAAGCTATAGGTTGGTCAACAACAATGTCTAAGAGACTGTGTTGCTGATGTAAGATGAGGGAACGATAAGGGGTATTGTCCCTAGAGTGATCAGAAGTGATGTGGGACTCTAGAGGTTCTTCTAAATGTGAAAGAATAATGGTACTAGAGTTGACACGACCAGATACACTAGGAGAGTTGGGGATAATTGCTTCTCTTGGTCTCTCAAATATGGGTTCCCCCTTACCCAAACATTGGGTATCAATGTGATGGCCACAAGGTGTATGTGGTTCAACCGCATGGGTTCGATGTAAGGGGGAATAGATAAAGTCAGGGGAGGTGATACCTTCCATAATGTCGTCATCATGATAGAAGATGGGGTGACTGGTGGAAGAAAGACCACCTGACGCGGCGAAGCTACCTGAATCATCATCATGAGAAGAGGGATTCACATGCGCATCGTCACAATAGGTGACAGAAGAGTAAGCAGATAAAGGATCTACCGATGTTGAGCCCAGGGTGATCGCTGAAGAAAGGTCAAGAAAAACAACATGGGAGGATTCAGAGGGAATGTTCCCTGAGGGTCTCGTGGATGATGATAGGTAGAACATGTTGCATGAAGGCTCCGTCATCTCGACATCAGGAGGGGGAATGTCAATGGGATCAGTCATGTCTGGTAGTTATGCCAAAGAAAAATGTGCAAATAGGGGAGAGGTGGACTCATTGGGCTTGGCCTTGAAATGGCGAACCGCGGCGAGAGAGGTGAGGAAGTCCTCAAGGTGGGGAAAAAGGTGGGTGTAATGGCCATGGAGATCACACAAAGCATAGGAGTGGTTGGTGTGAATAGTATTGGGGTTCTTGGTCGTGGTCGCGGAAGGAATAGAGGCTTCCGGGACCGTGGACTCAGGGAACGCGATAGTAACCATGGGCTTGAGATGAAGCAATGCAGGACAGGTATGGGTGGCGTGACCGAAAACATCACACAAAGCACACTGGATGGTATGCTTTGGAGGCCAAGGAGGGGTAGGGTTTGTCTGGGCATCCTTGTTCTTTGATGCCCCCTTTCGAGCTTTGCCCTTCTTACCCGAAGCGTTCGCAACAGGAGGTGGTTCCTGTTGAGGTGACTGAGGCACTATTGCAACGGGAGAAGTCATGGGGACCGGTTGAACTGGGGTCAAAACAATATAAGGTTTGGCTTGACCAGGCGGGGTTGCGGCTGGAGGATCAGCAAGTACCGGGCCAGGAATCTGAGGTGAGGTTAGGAAGATTTGGCCATGGCGGTGTAAATTGTAGACTCACCAGTGGAAGACTAGGACAGTGTCGCCAGGGAGGTGTAATGGCAGTTAGGAGGCTCTAGTAAGCTGAGCTTGGAGGAACCATGCAGGAGGGTAAAGAAGGCTCTGAATACAGGCCTGGGTGAGGCTAGGAAGCGGGTTACGACCTTGATTCTTGACTAGCCGAAGCAGGTTGCTTGAGAGCAGCCTGAGACGATTGCATCATGCAAACATTCGATGAGCTGGGGTCAGAGATAGGAGGAGGAGGGAGACCAGGGAAAGTTCCAAGCAAAGAGGAGTCTTTGTAGATGCCAGGAGAGACACTGGTCAAGGAATTGACAGTTTTCTTATTGGTTACAGAAGAGATGGTCGTCTCAGGGGAGGTCTGAGACTTTGGTTCATGATAAGTCAACTGGTCGATGGTGACTATCTTTCCATTATGAGGGAAAAACATCTTGCGGTGGACCGCAGATGGGACAGTAGACATAGCATAAGTGTAGCTACGCCCCAAAATAATGTTATAATCAAGAGGGACGTCGATGACTTCAACGTCAACGCAAACAGTCTTGCCTGCAAGAGTGATAGGACAATTACGGAATAAGCCAATGGACTGGGAGGCATGGCCATCCCACACACGAAGGGTGATCATGGAAGGGGCCAATTCAGGAGATCCGAGTTGTTTCCAAACCGAAGCGGACATCACACAGGTGGATGCCCCCTCATCAATGATACACCAAGAAACATTAGCATTCCGGATTTTGACTGGGATTTGGAAGGCTACGGAAGCAGGAAGAGGAGGATGCTCTGATTGATGGGCGTCGAAAAAAATCAATTGGTCATTAGCAGGATTTACAGCGCCCATGGAAGATAGTAGAGCCTTATTTTGGGAAGGGCACGACTGGAGGAGTTCCAATGTAGAAATGGCAGCAGGAGACTGCGCCAAATCATCTACTATGCTATACGAATGAGCAACTCGATTAGAAGCAGAATTTCAGCATAATGGTCCCTTAGGAATCTGGGTATGAACCTCAAATTTGGGCTGAGGGATATGCAAGGGACCATAGGATGTCGAAAGAGGCTCTGTAGAACCTAAATAAGGTGACTCGGGGACAGACGGAGCGGGAGGCTTGAGGTACTGAGGGGCCCGAGTTTGAAGGTTAAGGTCGACGGTTGGAGGTGGAGCAGAGTTCATCATGAGGATCTGGTAATTGGAGGAACCAGAGGGGGAAGGTTGAGTGGCCACCTGTCCGTCAGGTGGTTGAGTAGCCACGAATTCCTGCTGTGCATCCACCTACTCTTGAGGGGGCGGTGACTGCTGTTGCAGCGGTTGAGAAGGCCAGAGAGGTGGAGGTGTTGATGCTGGAGGAGCTGGAGCACTAAACTGCGGATACGAATAATAAGGGGGTTGGGTAATAGTATGGTGACCAGGAGGTTGGGCCAAAAGAGGAGGCATGCTGTATCCTAGATACGTGCTACCAGGAGGGGAACAAGTGCGGGAGGTGCTGCCCCCTCCCCCAGGAAAACCATAACCCATGGGAGGTTGGGCATATGGATGAGAGAGAGTTCCAACGATACCGTCGGCAACATGAGGTGCCCCCGGTGCATTGACACCACCTGGTCTGGGGAGATCAGGTAGAACGGTATAAACATAACCTCTCTGAGCGTAGATCAAGTCATATTTTAACGCCAGTTGGAGGGCAGCTTCTTCGGTTTGGGGGAAATGTGATGCGACATCTTTCCCGATAGGAGGCAAGAGAGATCTAAGGAACCAGTCCATGTAGACATGGTCTTCGAAGGTAGGGGATTGACATAGTCTCTTTCTTCTCCGCCATTCCTGGACATGATCGGATAGGTGGGTCATAGATGATTGACAGAAAGAATTCAAAAGTTCGATACCAGTGTCATAACAAAGGGGAAGCTGGAAGTAAGATAAAAAAGCCTGGGCAAGAGTCGCAAAGGTGGTATGAGAGGAAGGGGCCTGATCAACATACCACTTAGAAGCCGCACCTGTAAGCGTTCGTTGGAACAACCGAAGACGAACAGAGTCATCGGTAATGGAGGTAGATAAACACCACATGTGGAAAGATCGGACATGATTTTAAGGATCTTCTCCAGCAAGGCCTTCAAACTTTTGGATGTCAGAAGGGAGCTTTGTTGGCATAGCAAGCCAACTAGCGTCATGGTGTATAGGGTCATTTTTCAACCGGTCCAAATCGGGGAGGTTGAGGCCTGCCATGAAGGGGAGCAAGGGCACAGTCGAGGTAGTTCCTATGGCGGTTCCGCTAGTAGCAGTCCCGGCATTAGGGCCGGGATTATCGCTAGCATTAGGCCCTGGACCAGACATAGTGAAGGTGACAGGGGGAGAACCGGAAGTAAAAGGAGAACCCAATGAACCAGAAGAGGAGTCAGAGTGCGGACTCGGAGGAGGACTAACTCGACGATGGCGGGAAGGAGTAGGTCGATCGACCGAAAACTGAGGGTGAAGGCCAATAAGTCTCCGGGATGTGCGCCTTGGGGGCGCAATGATGACAACACAAACACGGCACAAGGGGAACAAGAACAACCAACAAAGGCAGGTAGGTGCAAAATCAAGTGATTACAATGTCGAAACAAGGGCAGAAAGGTGCAGTGTCAATTGATTTTACAATGTTTTAAAGTCTTTGCATCACGGTGTTAACCAGGCTCTTCTTCGCTTAGGGTGAGTGTGTGGCATGCGTTAATTTTAATTTTTAAACCCAGACGTTTTGAGAGCAAAAGAAAAAGTGTGATGTGTAACTGAAAATAATGCTGCAGAGAACAGTATATAATGCTGAACTAACAAAAAATTAACAGCTAATCAATGCATCGATCTAACCCAAAAAGGCGAGGCTCTCAAAAATAGTCTAACAGAGGAAAAAAATCTAGTCAAAACACACTAAAAAGAGGCCAATAGATCTAGGGTCGAAAGGGACAGGGATCTAAAGGAGAAATCTGCTGAAAAGAGGGACAAAACACAACCAAGAGGCAGAGGCAAGGTGGCTAGAAAAAAGGATGAAATCAGCAACAAGCAGATGGGGCAAGGAGGAGGCCCTAAAGGTAGATCCAAAAAAATCTTCAGGAGGTGATTTGAAAGGGAGAAGAGCTGATTAAAAGAGATCTGAAAAGGAGGTATCATATCTGGAAAAGGGGGAGCTGAAACTCTGAAAAAACAGACACCTGAAATAGATAAAAACTCTTCCACCAAAAGTGGAGGGTACTGAAGCCCTAGGGGGCTATGTTCCCACTTAGATGAGCAAAACAGAACGGAAATAGGTCGAAACGGGCTGAGACAGAGGCTGGAAAACCCTGACAGAGGCTTCAGAAAAACCCAGAAAAATTGTAGAAAAATAGCAGAAAAATTGGCAGGTCGCAGGTTCTAACCTGTTTTCTGTGCAGGTCACAGATAATGGGCTGAAAAGTGTGACCTGAAGCTCCGGGTGTCCCGGCGGCAGATTTTCGGAAAAGTTGTCGTCTCAGTTGCGGCTGATGTCTCTCACCTGCGCAATAGGGCCAGAAACACGTGGAAGTTAGAAATTTTAATGTTTTAGGGTTTTATAGGTGAAAAACAACATGAAATAGGAAAAAAAAAAGCTGAAAAGAAACCCTAGGGCCTGAAGTAGCTGGATATGTAGGAATATGAAAAATGACAGCAGTCGTAATTGAAAACCCGTGTGGAGTCGCCAGTTGTTAGTATGAATCTTTCGTCGAAGCGTACGAAAAAAGACCACTTTAGCTACGCATAACTTATAGCCCTAACATCAAATGTGGCTGCTAACATCTTCAGATCTACAGTTAGTTGATCAAGACAAGTGCTGCGAAAAACCAGATCTATGCATAGAAAGACGTTGGACGTGTGATGGAAAATCAAGTCTTTGCTCCAGCCACATCCAATAGACAAGACAAGAACAATGTTTTGAAAGAATTTTTGTATTAAGGGCACCTGGGAGGAAAACAAGAAGGTGTTTCCAATTCTCCTCAATGGGATGGGTTCTTGGAAGTCCTCAGCACTTCAGATCTAGCATTTCTCTCTCCTGTTGGTGTAGAAAAACCAGACAAAGATAGAACTCAAAGGGAGCTCACACAGCAAATAATGGAAAATATGACAATGATAATGGCTCAAAGTCAGACCAAGAGTTTAGATCCAGAGTGATCTAATAGGCAACAAAAGGTGAAGAATGGTAGGAAAAACCCTCCTATTTATAACAAAATATTGAGTCATTCTAGATCTTGGTGCATGATTAAAATAACATTAACCAAATCTAGATCCACCTTTTATGGAATATTTTATTATATTTGTTGGAGGGAAAAAGTATTTGACTTGGGTCAAATCCCTTTATTTGTGAATAATAAATAAATAAATGATTTATTTATCATTTTTAAGGAAGTGGTTGAAGGATAATCAAATAAATAATGATTTATTTAATTATTTATGGGTGATTTAGTCATATTTAACAAGGAATATTATTTAAATAAGATTTAAATAATTATTCCTAGAAAATAATAAAATAAATAAAGATTTATCTAATTAATTTCTTTGTTTTGGGTTAAACATGACCAGGAATAATAATTAAATTATTGTTTAATTAATTATTCCTTGAGGAAAATCAAACAAATATAGGTTTGTTTAATATTTCCTTTTGGGGTTTCCTGTTTAGACCATAAGCAACCTAATAAATGTGTTTTATTAAGTTATTTTACATAGTGAAAGCAATTTTACTTAGGGTAAAATTGGTCTTATAATCAAGTATGGGTCATCTAAAAATAGTGAGTTGAATGACTTTTAAAGGAAATGGTGTAACATATGTCTATGAAATTCTATTTGATCCAGCTCATGGATGATCTCTGCATCAACTTCCAATTATTTCTTTTGATAATTTGAAATTGTCTTAGGATCTGCAATTTTTGGCTGAAGGAAGGACATGATCATTTTATTAGTAGAATAATCAAAAGTTGTTAATAATCTATCCTTGTTACCTGGCTTTTATTTGACAAATTGAGAGTGAATTTATCTTTTGATCTCCTCATTTTTCTCCTTAATTTGCTTATATCTTTGTTTTATATTAGAAAATTTTCCCTCTGCTATTTTGGAAGAAGAGGGAATTTCTAAATCAACCTGCTTTTCAATCATTTTCTTGCCTTGCTTATCTGCTACAACCTGTTCTTTTCCAATTTCTTTCAAAACTTCATCAACTATTACTGTGGCCTCTTGATTTGATGACTAGTCTTTATTCATTTCCTGATCATTGGTATCATATATTTCAATGGCCTTTTCCTTTTCAACAGTAGTAATTTTGGCTCTTTTGTTGTAAATCAATTTGAACTTATTCTCAATAATAGTTTCAGCTGAATAACCTTCATCATCTCTTGATATTTTGTTTGAAACTTTTGCCTGCTTGGTAACTATCATAGTCTGTGAATTGTCTGCTTTTTTCTACCATCTCTGTATTGGCAGTAGGGTCTACCAATGTGTTTTCCACCCATTCTATCTGATTGGAAAACTTCTTGATATCAATTTTTGGCTCATGTATTAATGGAAGTAATTTGCACTTAACTTTGATACTGCTCAATAGACCTTGGGGGTCATAATTCCAAGGAAAACTCACTAGGAATTTCAATTCTGACAACCTGCTTTGTATCTCTTTCTCAGCATCCTTGTTATTCACTATAAATGGACCAATCAGATTTTTTAGTTTAAATTGAGTCTTTTTTTTGGATGCCATGAAATTGATGGCATTAGCATTCAACACTTGTCTTAAATATTCTAGAGAAAAGATCCTTAGAGTTAAAAACTTAGGTAACTTATAGGGAAGAAAATTGGTTCCAAATATTCTTAGTTTAGTGTGCTTCTCATATAAGTACCAATATCCCATTTTACACTGTTCTAGCTGTAATATTCTTTTCATCTCTTCATTTATTCTGGGTTGTTCTGACTTATGAAGTAAATTCATTGCTGGCCTGATAAATAAATCAGTGAAGTCTGTATAATTATATTCATTTCCTTCCTTTCTTAACAAAGATGTCCAAAAAACAACAGATAGAGGCTGGCCCTCTACATTCATCTTCTACAGTGCTATAGGAAAAGGGTTTTCTTTGGAAATAAGAACAAATGGAATAAATAGGAGGAATATCTAAACACCCCTTCAGTGGGTAGCTTTGTCAACTGGTGGTGTATGGAATAAGTAATAAATCTGGCAAAACAAAAGACCACATCAGGAGGCTCACCAGGGGATAGAGTGGATAAAAATCCAAGGATAGACTCATCAGTAAATTCATCAATAAAGTATCCTAAGATGAAGGATAATATTGAAATAACATGTCTAGAACCCTCTGGAAACTTGGAAGTGGAATATGAAGGATTCAACTTTGGTATATCTACATGGTTGGGCATGATGTTCTGAAAGATAATGAATTTTTAGGGAAATATAACCCTAAATATAATTGAGTTAGGGCTTAAATGGATAATGGGACTGCCCTAGGGTCAAATTGTAACTGCAACATTTCATTGATTGACTCAGCAGTGATAGAAAAGAGGATTTCCCTGTCATTATTTACAATGGACCTTTGATCTGGGATATACTATTGTTGGCATAGTCTTACCAAGTCTTGACCAGGATGTGTCACTGGGACAATATATTTAGGCCAGTTTGTATCCCAGAGAGGCATTTCTTCCTTGTCTAAAAACTTCTCATGACACCAATTATGTACTTCTAATAGATTGAATTCCACTAGAGGATCAACAATTTTATAATCCAAGTCAATTAGCGGGGTGATTTATTCATTAGATACTGGAGGTTGAAGAGGATTTACAGTGCAAGTGGCCTTAGCAGAAATAACAGGAGTGGACTTTGGAAATTTTACTGTATCAGTTTTAGACGGTTTTGACCCTCCAGGCTTAACAGGCTTTGATCCTCCAGCCTTAGGTGTGCACTATTTCTTGGTCATTTTAAATGAACTATAGCAAGATTATACAGTTTGCTATAGTTTTTTTTTTCTTCAAGAGAGGGTAATTGACCAATTTGTAAGCAAAATATGAGAGCAAATGGGCAATTCAGTGCTTCAATTGGGGTTTTTAGGACATAGGAAACAATGTAAGACGAAAAAAGCAAGTTTTCCGAATGACTAGGACTGTAAAAAAAAAAGTTTTAAGTTTTTCAATGAGTTTTAAAACCTTTTAAACTGTGGAATTTTCCTTTCAGGGTTCTTTGACTGAGAAATTAGCTTTAAAACTGAGCTTTCCGCTAATGGAAATTTCTGAGAAAAATTTGCGAGGGTTTTCCCTCTTTTTCAAGATTCTGGACATACTAGGATTGGAAATTCAATTCTTTGTATCTTAATTCATTTGATTGGTGATTCAAATCATGAATTTTGCAAGTCGAATTCAAAAAAATACCTGATTTACAGGTATCTTGATAGCCGAAAAGAGTTTCTGGTAGTATCTTTGGCTTTAAACTGGATTTATTTGACACAGAGGATGGCATCAATGTGCTCGGATATGAAAACAGTGGTTAAATCTAGCTTCGGGGAAAGAAATTGGTCACACAGGGGCTTAGGGCTCTTTACACAGTCAGGCGGAGTTTTCTTACCAGTCGGGAATGCAAATAATGCATAAAACAATGATTTATCAAATTTTAACCTTTCAATATAAACCATCATATTTAGCATTTAGTACAGGTCTATTCAAAGGCGGGAGGCGGATTTGTTTTTAAATTCGAAAACAACTAGTGGGTTTCGCATTGGATTGGCATGGCAAGTGGTTTTATTTAAAATGAATGTGATCGTATCAGAATATGACACGTCGCATCGGGCGGTTTGGCAATACAACTTTTATAGCGTGATTTTAAACAAAATTTCATCGATCAGTTTCGGAGCACGAAACTAAATGCGCACCGTTGGATTTGTTTTGATGATGCGAACGGTCAAGATCTTTTAAAGAGTTGGAGTGAAAGATGGGTGGGGCCGGGGCACTTTATATGAGACGGGTGATGATAGGGATATAAAAATTTTGTATTTAGATAGATTTATAACCAAATTTTTATAATGGAAAGGTTATATGGATGTGGGGGTAATGGTTCAATAGACGTATACCTATGTATAGTCCAAAAGGGGTTTTATCGGGAAAATTTATATATATAAAGTGAGTTTATATATATGGTAAATGGTGCGTGGGGTAGGTTAATAAGGGTTACTCTTGGGTTTAGATATGAATAAAAGGGAGGCTAATATAAAACCATGGTTAAGCTGTGATGGAGGATAGAATATAATAGGCTAATGGGTAATGTTTTCGCGTTATTTCAAATACATTGGATATGTAAATAAAACGCACTTTTTCATATATTTTTTAGTTTTATTATATAGTTATTAGAATTTTTTGAATGGTCTAAAACTATAGGGGAGCGGGATATTTGAATATGGTTAGTTTTATGCCAAAGGGGCTTTAATTGGGGTTTTTATTCAACATGTGGATAATTACATTGGCATAAAAACTTATAATAGTGGGTTTTTAGGGATAATTAAAATAAAAGGATTTATAATAATATGACAAGGACTCTTATAAGGATTTATTAGATAAATTAACAATTAATATGACAAGGAAAATGAAATACTCAATAAATAAACTTATATGACTAAGTAAAGTGAAAACCTTTAAGCCAAGTTTATTATTTGATGATTTCACCACTTTAACTTAGGATAAGATGTTTTTTTAGGGTTTTTATGCTTTATGAAATGGAGGAAGTTAATCAAATGGGATATTATGTATCTTTGAGTTGTGAAGGGTGAATGAAGGGTAAATAATGATAATTGGGGATTAATTTAGGAATTCAACACTTTCAACTTAACAGTCATTGAGCCTTGGGTTCAGTCCCAACAGAAGTCAGTGAAATGCTCTGAGCCTCTTTGACTGAAAGTCTAGAATGCAAAATAACTATAGGGGAGGGGAAATTAGTGATACTTTCCTGGTGAAAAGTATTTACATGATTCCCCCACTTGTTTCTACCTACCCAACTTTTAATCTAACATTTTTTCTTCCATTTTACAGGTGCATTTGAGCTAGCAACCTTGAACATTTTATTCTTTTGAAAGTAGTAAAAACTATCTAAATCTACCTTATATCATTCGAGGGCTCAGATTAAACTAATGAGCACCTCTTTATTCTCTACCTATCTACTGATTAGTCAGGATTAAACTGTCTGACTAATCTTTGTTCACTATTCTACAACAATAAAATTGAAACATGACAAGTCAAGATTAAGCAGTTCAACTCATCATGGATTATGGCATTTATTGACACTCTGCCATAATCATCAGTAAAAAGTAGTGGCATTTGGACTTGCTCACTTTCATGTTTTATTTCTTTTTCTTTGGGGTATATTATTTTTTCTAAGTCCTTTGATCTTTCTTTTAGGACTTTTACCCTCTCTTTTTTCTTTTCTATATTTTTTTATTTTTTACAAATATGGGAAAACAACTTGCAGAAAGCAAAGTACGTAAATATTTACAAGACTATCATAAGTCAATTACAAATTATGAATCCTATACTTATAGGACACTAACAGCAGCTTCACATGGGGATGGCATTTCCTGGTGAAATGTCAAGAACTCTAAGATTAGTAGCCTTCCATTTTGACCATGATGATTATGTAACTGTCTTCTTTTTTCTGCAGCAACTCATACTGATGATATTTTACTCTTAAAGCTTAGGGCCTTCACTCTGAGCTTCAACTTTGAAAGGAAAATATCCAATCCAATCTACACACTTGCAATGAATATTTACAATGATGTAAAAGGAAACTGGGACTAACTATTAGTTAACTTAGAAGAATAATAGTGTTTAAGCATTCTACCATTAACTGGTCCATCTTGCACATCATTGCCATCTAAATCTCTGATGAAGAAAGCATTTTTACCCCTGTATCCATAAATTTCATAGGGTCCTTTCCATAGAAAGTCAAAATTTCCATGCTTACCTTTTTCTTCTCTCCTGGAATCCCATTTTAACACCTTATCTCCAATGGTAAAGTCATCTTCTATAGTTCTTTTATCAAATATTTTCTTGGTCTTTTCTTGAATAAATTGAGATTTTTCATATACTTATTCCCTAGTCTGTTGTAGATGAATAGTCTGATTTATCCTTCTCTGTATATCATTGAGTTCTACTTGTGATTCTTGGATAATTTTCATTACTAGAACACCTAAAGATGATGGTAAAACTAAATCCATCCCATATACAATCTGATAAGGAGATGTTCCAACTGACTTCTTGGTAGTAATTCTATCTACCCATAAGGCATAGACCAACTTTTTATTCCAAGTTTTCTTATTTTCTTCAAGTAGTTTTTTGATAATATTCACAAGGATTTTGTTTGAAGACTCAGCTAGGCCATTACACTGAGGGTAATAAGCAGTAGAGTGGCTTAGGGTTATATGTTACTTGTGACAAAAGGAAATCATTTTCTTAGATTAGAATGCAGATGCATTATCAGTAATAATTTTCTGTGGGCATCCAAATCTAGATAAAATGTTGTTTTATATGAAAGATATAATGACTGAGTCAGTGGCTTGTCTGGTTGGAATGGCTTCAATCCACTTGGTGAAATAATATGTGGCATTCAATATCCACTTGTGCTGGCCAGAGGATGGAGGGTGAATTTCTCCAATGAAGTCTAAACCCCATTGTTGAAAAGGCATCTCAGTAGAAATAGGTTTGAGTGGTAAGGGTAACAACTTCCTTTTTCCTTCAAAGATCTGACATTTGTGACATGAATTAACAAATTTTTTCACATCAGAAAATAAGGTAGGCCAGTAAAAACCAGCCCTAAGAATCTTATCTACTATGCTTTTCTAGTATAAGTGTCCTTCACAATCACCTGCATGAAAATCTTCAAGAATTTTGTCAGCTTCTGATTTTAATAAACAATTCAGTAAAATCCCACTTTTTTCTTTCCAATAAAGAATTCTATCTAAAATGCAATATCTCATTGCTTTCATTTTGATGAATCTAGCTTTAGTTCTAGTTAATCCAAGAGGAGCTTGTAAATTTGTAAGTACAAAGATAATATATGAGTACCATGGTGAGTCTAGATAGGCTTCACTGATCAATGGAGTCGCCATCTCTTCCTGGTCATCAACCTGGGCAATAAAATTTATATCTAAAGCATTACAATTGGATTCAGACATTAACCTAGATAAACCTTGTCCTTTTATGAGCTTGGTTGGTTTAATCTCTATGTCATATTCAAGGATAGTGGCAATCCACTTTCCTCTTCTTCCATCTGGCCCATCCTATGTAAGAATATCTTTGACTACAATATTGGGGACATAGGCAATAATGTGGGAGTAAAGAATGTACATTCTAAAATCTTCAATGGCTTTAACCAAGGCTAAAGCTTGCTTTTCCATTATGTTATATCTCAAAGGTGCATCTCTAAGAGTTTTACTGAAAAATGCTATGGGTTGTTCAAAACCTTGGTCATTTTTCTGTAGTAGAACTGCAGCTATGGTATGTTCTGAGGCAAATGAAAAGATTATGAAATATTTCATGAAGTCTGGGCTGATTAGGACTGGTGTTTTTATTAAATCAAATTTAATAGATTCGAATGACTATTTTTCTTCAACTTTCCATTTTAAAACAGAGTCCTTTTTTAACATTTTATTTAATTCCTTGATGATTTCTGCTGGATTAGAAATAAATCTTCTTAAAAAGTTAATTTTACCTAAAAATGCTTGTAACTCCTTAATGTTCCTAGGTGCTTGAATTTGCAATATGGCTTTTATCCTTGCTGGATCTATCCTAATACCTTCCTTGGAAATTATGTGTCCTAATAATTTACCTTCTTCAAATCCAAAAAGACTTTTTTGGGGGTTTAAGGATATACCATATTTTCTACATTTAATGAATACCTGTCTCAAGTGATCCAAATGTTCATTATCAGATTTAGAAAAAATAATAATAGCATATAAGTAAATAACCAAAAAGTCATGAATTTCTTTAGCAAAGGCTATGTCCATAGCCCTTTGAAAGGTAGCTCCAGCATTCATCAAACCAAAAGGCATTTTCACATACATGAAAGTGCCCCAAGGAGTGGTAAAAGTTGTTTTAGGTTGATCTTCTTGTTGAACTAGTATCTGGTTATATCCTGAGAAACCATATAATAAAGAAATCCTGGAAGATCCAACTACCCTTTGTAAAATATGGTCCATTTTGAGTAAAGGTTAATTGTCTTTCAATGATACTTTATTGAGATTTCTGAAATCTACACATAATCTGATTTCACCAGTTTTCTTCATTTTAGGTACTAATTTAGAAACCCAATCAGAATATCTGATTGGTGAATGATTTGGGCATCATACATGCATTTAACTTCTTTTTCAATCAATGGAATAGGACAGGATTTATCCTCCTCAATTTTTGTCTAAATGGTTTCTGATCATCTTTTATAGGAATCTTATGTTGAATAATGTTTGTGTCATATGATTTTAAATCTTCGTAACTCCATGCAAACACATCTTGGTATTCCTTTAAAAGTTCAATATATTTTTCTTTTTCTTGAGGGGGTAAAATTTTTGACAATTTGATCATTTTTGGTTTGGTGTCTGTCCCAATGTTACATTCTTCAATGTCAGACTTGATTGGTTCCATTTTAGGCTTTTTGGGCACATCATTGGAATCAAAAAAGTCCTCCAAAGGAGTTAAACCCTTAGGTAAAAAGTTATCCTTCAAATCTAGCATTTCAATTTCATCTTCAATTACTTCCTCTATATCTACCTTCTCTAAGTTATCTATGTCAGATTGAGTAAATACAGTGGTTTTGGTAAGTTTATGTGCATCTAAGTTATTTATTTTACAATTATCATCTAAATATATGTTACATTCTGAATCTAAATTACAATTTGTGTCTATCATACAATTTTGAAATTCATCCTCACTATTCAAAAAATGGTAAATTTGTTCATCTTCAGAGAAAATCTGCCAATATTTGACATTGTCTGGGACAATGGGTCTATATTTAAATTCAGTAGTATATCTATGGGTTCATTGAAAAGGTAAATTACATGTGCTATCAAAAGTTGCAAGGCAATGTGCTTGCAAATTTTGATTTCTGGGAATAATAGCAAACTTAAACTCTAGAAAATCATCAACCAAGTCAATTACTGCATCTCTATATATGGCTAACATAGGATTATGAACAGAATATTCAGCATTTATTTGTTTAATAACTAACTCCGAATATCCCATGACTAAAATTCTCATACCTCCTAAATTTCTGATGATTTGGAGGCTTAAGATAAGTGCCTCATACTCTGCCATGTTGTTGGTGCTTTTAAGGTTTAGTCTAAAGGCATGCCCTTTCGAATGGCTGGTCTCAATGTTTGTGATCCACACTCCAACTCTTGCTCCTAACTTATTGACTGAACCATCAAATTCTAAGTGCCAAAGGGATTGGTCAAAGATATTATCATTGTTTGGTTTAGGCTTTATGTCAATTAATTCGGTTTGGATCTCATTATTATCTGAGTTACATAAAATGAAAGAATCTGGATCATTTGGTGTTGAGTAAATAGGGTAATTGATTGATCTCTTAGCATTTCTGACCATGTATTTCATTAAAGTTTCTCTATAAAGCTTCTTAGGTTGTCCAAACACTGTTATGGTGGCATAGCTCATGTCTAATTGTAGAGATCCCTGCAACTTAGCTCCCCATGAGCGAGAAAGAAGCATACCATACTTTGGTGGGATATCAGCTACTATAATATCCATGACCATACTTTTACCGGGATATTGAACCAAATTGACACACAAGTCTTTTATCAATCCTATGCATTTTACCTTGCTTGAATCAAAAGAGAATAAATCTTTGTAAGGCCTTGTTATTTCTAAATTCAGAGTTTCCATAATAGCTTTTGGCATTAATTTGTGAGATTCTCTTGAATCTAACATTACATTATGTAGAATTTGATCGTGAATAGTAAGACTTATATAGAAGGGAGGAACTTATCGATCTGAATGTTTACCATTAACATCCAGGCCAAAAATTAATTCAGGCTGATCATCATTTAGATTAATAGTGTCTTCACCAATATTCATATTCAAAGTTTCAGTAATTGTTGATTTATACACATCACTTTTTATCAATTCTGTCAAGGGAATTGGTATCTTTAACTTTGTTATTTCAGTTTGAATGTTAAATGTTGGTTGAGATTTACTAATCTGAATAAGTTCATCTTTGGTGACAGTTATCTAAGTGGGTTTTTTAGGTGTTTCAGCAGATGTACTCTTCTCTTGAGTTGTCCTTTTGTTTTCTTTTTGAGTTTCTTGATTCTTGCTGTCTTTAGTTCTTTTTTCAGGGATAGATTCAGGGGCATCAGGAGTTTTTTTAGACTTTGAACTTTCAGCAGAAGGCTTATTTTTAACAGTTTTGAGATTTGCTGATTTAGAATCAGCAGGATTCTTCTTAAGATCAGGAATTGTTGATTTTGCTGAATTAGGAGCTTTGGTAGTGTTAGCTTTTTGAGAATTATTGGAGGATTGAGCCACTTCTTCAGTGATGTCAAAAAAATTTGGACTTAGTCCCTTTTTAGGACTGGGAGGATTGGAATTTTGCTTGTTTTCCCTTGGGAGAATTTGCAAAACTTTGGTTTTTGGTGCTTCTACATTCTTTTTAGTTTGATTTTGAGAAGTATTTTTTGTAGAAGGTTCAGTTTTTTTTCTATTTCTAAGGTTATATTGACTGTGAATTTCGTTAATGGAAAATTCATAACCTTGTTTAAAATAAAAGGATTCACTAGATTCTATTTTGAGTTGTTGAAGCTCAAAAAGTTCTTGATCCTCCTAAGTGAGGAAAATAATGTTTTCTTCATCTATCCCCATTACTATATTGATGTCATCCTCATCTTCATCTTCATTGTTTTTATAACTTTCAGCGTAGTTCTCTTGGAATGGGGGCCTAATGTTTTGATCTGGAGAAGGGTCTTTACCTTTTCCAGGATTGTTGTTTTTTCTGTAGTTGGGATTTCTAATTTGGGGTTGGTTATCCCATTGTGGTTTTTTCTAAATGTTGTCTAATATCTCAACTACTCTTTCTAAAGTTTTAGCAAAAAAATCAAATTTACCATCTAAGTTTGAATTCTCTTCTTTGATTATGACTCTCCTTTCATTTCTAAGTCTTATTTTTTTAGCTAGGATATTAATTTCTACACCAACAACATCTAATTGCATCTGTTCTAATGTTTCAGCATTTATTTCTCTTAATTGATATGCCATATCTGGATCAAATCCATCAGGAAATTTAAGAAGTACTGAATAGGGTGTAGGTTTAAGATCAACAAGGGTGGAATTATAAATACCGTTATAGCTGGTGCAGTAATCCTAAACAGACTTATTAGGAGCTCCTTTTAAAGCATCAAACTCAAATAAAAATTGCAGGGGATTCTTTTTCTTTTCCCATTTATTCAAGAATGCTCTATGAAATGCAGCTAAATCCACTATACTACCAGCACCTAAATTCTTAAACCATTTCTTAACTTATCCTGTTAAACTTTGAGCTAACAACCTCATTTGAACATCTGATTCATCTATTTCATAGATTTCACAATAATCTGTTATTATTGTAATATGTTGTCTAGTAGTAATTTGTGACAGTCCATCAAATAAAGGTATATTTTTCTGATAATCTTGGGGCATATCATGGAGGTTTTGGGGTAAGACAAGAGGAGCATACCTAGCAGCCATGGCTTGGAGTTTTGCTGAACTAGGAGGTATAACAGTAACTATAGAACAATGTTGGATATGATAGCTAATGATGTAGTGCTTATAAAACTAGTGGATGCAGTGGATTGAGGGTATGATTAAAATATAATCCTAGGCTGCACAGGCAACTCAAGAATAAAAGGTTATGTGGATGAACTGACAGTGGAGTCTAAAGATAAAGTGGTAGCATACATAATTGAATCTGCTGCTAGAAATATTGTTGTGTGCAATTGAGAAACTGGAGGCTTAAAGTGAGATAAAAATTGAGCTAATTTAATAGCTTTATCAACATCTTTAATCTGTGTAACATTAACCCTTTCTACTGGACTTTGAGTTTCAGTTTTATCTGATTTTCTTTTTGCTGAAATAATATTCTGTTTTTCATTCACAAAAGAAGTAAAAACAGGATCTATGATAGTTTCTTTTAAATCAGTTTCAGATTTAACTCTAAAAAATGATTGTTCAAATTTGAAATCAAAATCAATATCAGTTAAGCTCACTAACTCTTTGGGTAAAGAATTAGCTTTTCTTAAGGGCACTTCTGCTTCTAAATTGACAATTTGTTTTTTCTTTTTATTTTTTCCAATCTGTTCTGGGTTATCTACTATAAATACAAGCTTAGGATCCGGGTTAGACCTGGTATAGTAGGTTTTCCTAGAAGCCAGAATGATTGTTTATGAATACCCACAAACTTTAAAACAAATCTTAAAGTAAAAAGATAGATTAAAGATCTTCCTTTAAGACTAATTTTAAAACTGGAGATTGGTTGGTTCCCCAGTATGGTCGCCAGTATGTTATCACACTAGTAATTTCTAAAGATTGTGGGCTCTTTGGATTTTTTCAGTTTTAAGAAAACTAGGGGTAACCACAAACCTACCTTGGAAATCTAGGATCTAGCCTTCCTAGATTTCAGAGAGGGCTCTCTCTTTAAGATTTAACTTTGTTTTTGTTTGATATTTCAGGCTAGTTATTATAGTTCAATTTGGTTTTAGTTTTGAATGTTTGGTGGAAAATAATATTACTTGAAGACAAATTAAAGAGGGATCTACTATTCCATTGGGCTATGAAGTCAAATTCTAGCAAGCATCACTAGAAGGCAAGGCCAAGAGGATGCTAATGTATTCAGGGCAAGGTAGATAACCCTCAGAGATTTGGATAGATTGTTTTGATGAGATGGCTTGCTTCAAGATAAAGGGCAATGAAGGATCCTTTGATCTAGAAAAAGAGGAAGGAGGCAAGGGTCAAACGGGACTAGGAGCAATTAAGAATTCCTAAATCCGGAAATCAACAGAAAACATTTAAATTATTAAGTAGTTAAGACAGGGAGTTCTAACGCTAGTCCTGAAGTAATACTCCTACTTAATCATTAAGATTGAAAACATCTATGAAATGTATGTAACTCGGAAAGGAAACAATGACAATAAGAAATGTACTTCACTCTTCAACTTATCACATGAATACTGAATTATGAAGTCCAATTGGTAATTGTCTACACTGCTGCTTTGAAATCAACACCTATGAGCCTCCAACGTACCAGCAAAATGTCTATAATGTTCTTAGCAATTTTATTCCACATTAACACATCACAAACTGAAGTATTTATACAAAATGTTCATTACAAAATATCCTAGAGAAATCTAGGAAAAACTCTAGGAAAATAAAATATCTTAACACACTAAGAGGGCCAGCTGCTTAACAACTTAGCAAGTTGTCCTCTTATCTAGAAAAAATAGTGATATATTATCTAACAAAAACTATTTGTTTGAGTAGTTGTCCATGCTTGTTGGCACTTCGCAAATATCTTTTGAAATATGACTTCATGGATACTCTTTCCACTTATACTCTTTGAACCTGCACTTTATCTCTGATAATATTTCATGCTATATATTTATCTCTTTACTGTTGTAAAAATAGAGAAATTACAGTAGTAAAAAAAATTTCGTTGTTCCTTTTATGATACTCTTTGACTTTGGCCTTTCATCCTGATACTCTTTTAAACTAATACTTTGACATTCAACTACTTTAAAAAGAGATTTCTTAGCAGTAAAAATTCAAAATCAAGTATTGTGTTATTTGTTTTCTTCTCAAACTGATTTTTTCATTTGCATTGTCTTTCACTGTTTGCCTCTCTGCTGCTATAATAAATCTGTGAAGGTCTGCCATTGTTCAACATCTAGAATCTTCATACTTTTCAACTTTCTGTAATTTTCATCTACTTCATTGTACTTGGAAAAATTTGGCTTAATCACAAATACGTGTTTGTTTTCATTATGAAGGAAGAATAAATTTTCAAGGTATTGAAGAACAACCTTCCCTGTAGGAGATCCCTGTGGTAGCTTCTTTTTCACCTATTCTTTGGCATGATCTCTGGTCTTCTTATCATATTCTTTCTAGTCCATTAACTTGTCATTGAAAACATGTATGTCTGGGATACCAGCTTGTCTTAGCATGGTATACTTAGTTAAAAACTTGGTGATGGAAAAATTCATAGCATCACATTTTTCTTTCAAGTTATTCATCAAAGTTTTCTTTGTCAATACCTCTTTGATCTGCAATATAGCTTCTGTTCTGTCCTGTATCTTCAATTTTTCTAGCTCAGTCCTGTTCTTATTGTTTAAGAAGGTAATTAGCCTCTGTGCCTGTGCTGGTTTGTCTGCTAATTCTTCTGTAGTCTTTTGTATTTCATTTTGAGCTGCCAGAAGGAGGTCCCTTTGTTCATAAATTATCTGAATTCATGGCCATTGAAGATGAATATCCTCAATGATGTTGGCCCATAAATGATTTCTTATGTAAGAAATCTGAGAGGTAAAACTCAAATCCTTTTGAAAAAATTTTACCTGCTCTTCAAGTCTTTTTTATTTTTGTTCATAATTTTTTGCATTAATCAATGTTGTTTTATTAGATGCTTCCATAATCTGAATCTTCTTCTTCTTCAAACAGTTGATTTCATTGGTTTTCAAGGTCATTTCTTCCATTGCTTTAACAATTTTCCCTGCATCATTTGTATGTTGCACCTGTGATGTTGAGGATTCTATTTGGGAAGTAGTAACTGACTGTACTGACACTGCAGTTTCCAGTGGCTCTTTGGGTGCTAACTTCTCTCCCAATGTAGAAGGAAAAGCAGTTGTAATAATAGGAATAACTGTGGGAATGGAGGAATCTTATATTTCCTTCACAGTTTCCTTTTCTTTCATCAGTAAATCTAATTGGCTTTCCATGTCCTTGATTTGAGCAGTAAGCTTTATAATCAACTGCATCATGTCTTCTTTCTCTTTTTGTTCTTGAAGTGTTTATTTTTCTTGTGGATGTTCACTTTGAGGAAATTTTAATTGTTTCCTCAAAGCAGTAATGTCATCATTCTCTTGCTTTATCAATTCTTGAGAAACTTGTATATTTGATGGATCCACACCTATCTGAAGGACTAGATCTTCTAAGGATTTAATCCTTAGATCTTTTGCATGTAAAGAAGCTTTGTCCAACTTCATCTGATTTTGCATATTAAAAATAGTGTTTTGCATTTGTGTAGCACTCCTGGTTTTATCCAATACTTTTGAATAGAGCATTTATGATGTATGTCTATGAAATTCTATTTGATCCAACACATGGATGCTCTCTGCATCAACTTCCAATTATTTCTTTTGATAATTTGAAATTGTATTAGGATCTGCAATTTTTGGCTGAAGGAAGGACATGATCATTTTATTAGTAGAATAATCAAAAAAATTTAATAATATGTCCTTGTTACCTGGATTTTCTTTGAGAAATTGAGAACAAATTTCTCTTTTGATCTCCTCATTTTCTTCTTAATTTTCTTATATCTTTGTTTTATATCATAATCTTTTCCCTCTATTGTTTTGGAAGAAGAGGGAATTTCTAAATCAATCTGCTTTTCAATTATTTGCTTTCCCTGCTTATCTGTTGCAACCTATTCTTTTCCAAATTCTTTCAAAACTTCATTAACTTTTATTGTGTCCTCTTGATTTTCTGACTGGTCTTTATTCATTTCATGATCATTGGTATCATCTATTTCAATGGCCTTTTCCTTTTCAGCAGTAGTAATTTTGGCTCTTTTGTTGTAAATTAATTTAAGCTTATTCTCAGTAATAGTTTGAGCTGAATAACCTTCATCATCCCTTGATCTTTTGTTTGAAACTTCTGCCTGCTTGGTAATTATCATAGTCTGTGAATTGTCTGCTTTTTTTACCATCTCTGTATTGGCAATAGGGTCTACCAATGTGTTTTCCACCCATTCTATCTGATTGGAAAACTTCTCCATATCTGGATTTGACTCATGTATAAAAGGAGGTAGCTTGTTTTTAATCCTTATACTGTTCAAAATACCTTGGGGTTCATAATTCCAAGGAAAACTCACTTGGAATTTCAATTCTGACAATCTGTTTTGTATCTCTTTCTCAGCATCCCTGTTATTTACTATGAATGGGCCAATCTGATTTTTTAGCTTAAACTGTGTCTTCTTTTTGGATGCCAAAAAATGGATAGCATCAACATTCAATACCTGTCTTAAATACTCCAGAGAAAAAACTCTAATAGTCAAAAATTTAGGCAACTTATATGGAAGCAAATTGGATCCAAAGATTCTTAACTCAGTGTGCTTCTCATATAAGTACCAATCTCCTGTTTTACATTCTTCTGGCAGTTGTAATATTATTTTCATCTCTTCACTCACTCTTGGTTGTTCTTATTTTTGTAGCAAGCTCATAGCTGGTCTGATAAATAACTCTGTGAAATCTGTATAACTGTATTCATTTCCTTCCATTCTTAACAATGATGTCCAAAAGACAACTGATAGAGGCTAGCCCTCTAAATTGATTTTTTGCAATGTTATAAGGAAGTGATCTACTTGTGAAAATAGGAACAAATGGAATAAATATGAAGAATACCTAAATACCCCTTCAGTGGGTAATTTAGTCAACTGGTGGTGTATGGAATCAGCAATGAATCTAGAAAAATCAAAGACCATAGCAAGAGGCTCTCCAGGGGATAGAGTGGATAAAAATCCAAGGATAGACTCATCAGTAAATTCATCAATAAAATATTCTAAGATAAAGGACAACATTGAAATAATATGTATAGAACCCTCTAGGAACTTGGAAGTGGAATATGGAGGATTTAACTTTAGGATCTCCACATGGCTGGGCATGAAATTCTGGAAAATCATGAATCTTTTAGGGAAATCTATCCCTAAATATAATTGATTCAGGGATTCAATGGATAATGGGAGTGCCCTAAGATCAAATTGTAACTACAACATTTCATTTATTGACTTGGTAGTGATAGAAAAGAGGATTTCCCTGTCATTATTTACAATGGACCTTTGATCTGGGATATAATATTGTTGGCATAGTCTTACCAATTCTTGACCAGGATGTGTCACTGGGATAATATATTTAGGCAAGTTTTTATCCCAGAGAGGCATTTCTTCCTTGTCTAAAAACTTCTCATGACACCAATTATGTACTTCTAATAGATTGAATTCTACTAGAGGATCAACAATTTTATAATCCAAGTCAATTAGCAAGGTAATTTCTTCATTGGATACTGGAGGTTGAAGAGGATTTACAGTGCCAGTGGCCTTAGAAGAAATAACAGCAGTGGACTTTGGAAATTTTAATGTATCATTTTTAGACGTTTTTGACCCTCCAGGCTTAATAGGCTTTGATCCTCCAGCCTTAGGTGTGCACTGTTTCTTGGTCATTTTGAATGAACTATAGCAAGATTATACAGTTTTCTATAGTTTTTTTTTCTTCAAGAGAGGGTAATTAAGAAATTTGTAAGCAAAATATGAAAGCAAATGGGCAATTCAGTGCTTCAATTGGGGTTTTTAGGACACAAGAAACAGTGTAAGACGGAAAACGCAGGTTTTCCGAATGAATAGGACTGTAATAAAAAGGGTTTTAAGGTTTTCAGTGAGTTTTAAAACCTTTTAAACTGTGTAATTTTCCGCTTCAGGGTTCTTTGACTAAGAAATTGGTTTTAAAACTAAGCTTTATGTTAATGGAAATTTCTGAGAAAAAATTGCGAGGGTTTGCCCTCTTTTTCGAGGTTTTGGACACATTAGGATTGGAAATTCAATTCTTTGTATCTTAATTCATTTGATTGATGGTTCAAATCATTAATTTTGCAGGTCGAATTCAGAAAAATACCTAATTTACAGGTGTCTTGGTAGCCGAAAAGAGTTTCTGGTAGTATCTTTGGCTTTAAACTGGATTTGTTTGACACAGAGGATGGCTTCAATGTGCTCATATATGAAAACAATGGTTAAATCTAGCTTAGGGGCAAGAAATTGGTCACACAGTGGCTTAGGGCTCTTTACACAGTCGGGCAGAGTTTTCTTATAATTCTGGAATGCAAATAACGCATAAAACAATGATTTATCAAAGTTTAACCTTTCAATATAAACCATCATATTTAGCATTTATTATAGGTCTATTCAAAGGCGAGAGGCAGATTTGTTTTCAAATGTGAAAACAACTAGTGGGTTTTGCGTTGGATTGGCATGGTAAGTGGTTTTCTTTAAAATGAACACGATCGTATCAGAATATGACACGTCGCATCGGGTGGTTTGGCAATACAACTTTTATCGCGTGATTTTAAACAAAATGTTTTCGATCAGTTTCGGAGCGCGAAACTGAACGCGCACCGTTGGATTTGTTTTGATGATGCGAACGGTCAAGATATTTTAAAGAGTTGCAGTGAAAGATGGGTGGGGCCTGAGTGCTTTATATGAGTCGGGTGATGATAGGGATATAAAACCTTTGTATTTAGACAGATTTATAACCAGATTTTTATAATGGAAAGGTTATATGGATGCGGGGGTAATGGTTCAATAGACGTATACCTATGTATAGTCCCAAAGGGGTTTTATCGGGCATATATATATATATAAAGTGAGTTTATATATATGGTAAATGGTGCATGGGGCGGGTTAATAAGGGTTAACCTTGGGTTTAGATATGAATAAAAGGGAGGCTAATATAAAACCATGGTTAAGCCGTGAGGGAGGTAAATGTATTTTGCAAAGGCGTGGGATATTTCCAATAGAATGTAATAGGGTAATGGGTAATGTTTTCACGTTATTTCAAATACATTGGATATGTAAATAAAACGCGCTTTTTCATATATTTTTTAGTTTTATTATATAGTTATTAGAATTTTTTCAATGGTCTAAAACTATAGGGGAGCGGGATATTTGAATATGGTTAGTTTTAAGCCAAAGGGGCTTTAATGGGGGTTTTTATTCAACATGTGGATAATTACCTTGGCATAAAAACTTATAATAGTGGGTTTTTAGGGATAATTAAAATAAAAGGATTTATAATAATAGGACAAGGACTCTTATAAGGATTTAATAGATAAATTAGCAATTAATATGACAAGGAAAATGAAATACTCAATAAATACACTTATATGACTAAGTAAAGTGAAAACCTTTAAGCCAAGTTTATCATTTGATGATTTCACCACTTTAACTTAGGATAAGATGTGTTTTGAGGGTTTTTTGTGCTTTATGAAATGGAGGAAGTTAATCAAATGGGATATTATGTATCTTTGAGTTGTGAAGGGTGAATGAAGGGTAAATAATGATAATTGGGGATTAATTTAGGAATTCAACACTTTCAACTTAACAGTCATTGAGCCTTGGGTTCGGTCCCAACAAAAGTCAGAGAAATGCTCTAAGCCTCTTTGACTGAAAGTCTAGAATGAAGAATAACTATAGGGGAGGGGAAATTAGTGATTTTTTCCTGGTGAAAAATATTTACATGATTCCCCCACTTCTTTCTACCTACCCAACTTTTAATCTAACATTTTTTCTTCCATTTTACAAGTGCATTTAAGCTAGAAACCTTGAACATTTTATTCTTTTGAAAGCACTAAAAACTATCTAAATCTACCTTATATCATCCGAGGGCTCAGATTAAAATGATGAGCACCTCTTTATTCTCTACCTATCTACTAATTAGTCAGGATTAAACTATCTGACTAATCTTTATTCACTATTCTACAACAATAAAATTGAAACATGACAAGTCATGATTAAGAAGTTCAACTCATCATGGATTATGGCATTTATTGACACTCTGCCATAATCATCAGTAAAAAGTAGTGGCATTTGGACTTGCTCACTTTCATGTTTTATTTCTTTTTCTTTGGGGTATATTATTTTCTCTAAGTCCTTTGATCTTTCTTTTAGGACTTTTACCCTCTCTTTTTTCTTTTCTATATTTTTTTATTTTTTACAAATATGGGAAAACAACTTGCAGAAAGAAAAGTATGTACATATTTACAAGACTATCATAAGTCAATTCCAAATTATGAATCCTATACTTATAGGACACTAACAGTGGCTTCACATGGGGATGGAATTTCTTGGTGAAATGTCAAGAACTTTAATATTAGTAGCCTTCCATTTTTACCATGATGATTCTGTAATTGTCTTTTTTTTTCTACAACAACTCATACTTATGATATTTTAGTCTTAAAGCTTAGGGCCTTCACTCCGGGCTTCAACTTTGAAAGGAAAATATCTAATCCAATCTACACACTTGCAATGAATATTTACAATGATGTAAAAGGAAAATGGGACTAACTATTAGTTAACTCAGAAGAATAATAGTGTTTGAGCATTCTACCATTAATTGGTCCATCTTGCACATCATTTCCATCTAAATATCTGATTAAGAAAGCATTGTTACCCCTGTATCCATAAATTTCATAGGTTCCTTTCCATAGAAAGTCAAACTTTCCATGCTTACCTTTTTCTTCTCTCCTGGAATCCCATTTTAACACCTTATCTCCAATGGCAAAGTCATCTTCTTTAGTTCTTTTATCAAATATTTTCTTGATATTTTCTTGAATAACTTGAGATTTTTCATATACTTCTTTCCTATTCCGTTGCAGATGAATAGTTTGATTTATCCTTCTATGTATATCATTGAGTTCTACTTGTGATTCTTGGATAATTTTCATTATTGGAACACCTAAAGATGATGGGAAAAATGCATCCATCCCATATACAATCTGATAAGGAGATGTTCCAATTGACTTCTTGGTAGTAAGTATATCTACCCATAAGGCATAGACTAACTTTTTATTCCAAGATTTCTTATTTTCTTCAAGTAGTTTTTTGATAATATTCACAAGGCTTTTGTTTGAAGACTCAGCTAGGCCATTACCTTGAGGGTAATAAGAATTAGAGTGGCCTAAGGTTATATGGTACTTGTGACAAAAGGCAATCATTTTCTTAGATTTAAATGCAGCTGCATTATCAGTAATAATTTTCTGTGGGCATCCAAATATAGATAAAATTTTGTTTTCTAGGAAAGATATAATGACTGAGTCAGTAGCTTGTCTGATTGGAATGGCTTCAATACACTTGGTGAAATAATCTGTGGCAATCAATATCCACTTGTGCTGGCCAGAGGATGGAGGGTGAATTTCTCCAATTAAGTCTAAACCTCATTGTTGAAAAGGCATCTCAGTAGAAATAGGTTTGAGTGGTAAGGGTAACAACTTCATTTTTCCTTCAAAGATATGACATTTGTGACATGAAGTAACAAATTTTTTCACATCAACAAATAAGGTAGGCCAGTAAAAACCAGCCCTAAGAATCTTATCTGCTATGCTTTTCCAGTATAAGTGTCCTCCACAATCACCCGAATGAAAATCTTCAAGAATTTTGTCAGCTTCTGATTTTAATAAACAATTTAGTAAAATCCCACTTTGTTCGTTCCAATAAGGTATTTTATCTAAAATACACTATCTCATTGCTTTCATTTTGATGAATCTAGCTTTAGTTCTAGTTAATCCAGGAGGAGCTTGTAAATTTGTAAGTACAAAGATAATATATGAGTACCATGGTGAGTCTAGATAGGCTTCACTGATCAATGGAGTCACCATCTCTTCTTGGTCATCAACCTGAGCAATAAAATTTATATCTAAAGCATTACAATTGGATTCAGCCACTAACCTGGCTAAACCTTGTCCTTATATGATCTTGGTTGTTTTAATCTCTATGTCATATTCAGGGATAGTGGCAATCCACTTTCCTCTTCTTCCATATGGCCCATCCTGTGTAAGAATATCTTTGACTATAGTATAAGGATTATCAGGTCAGGAGGATTCCAATGGAGATATGTCCAAAAATACCAATCAGAAGGAGAATTTAAAATTTGATTGCATATGAACCTGGGCACAAAATTTATTGGACATCCACTTACCCTGCAAGAGGAAAGGAATTGCAAAAGGAACATAAAGTTGCAAGAAGTTTGGAGATTACCAACTGCACTATAGTGCTACACAACAAAAGAAGAAACAAATCCATTGAAATGGTAATTTCGCAACAAGTGATGTCAATTATTGCCAAGTAAAAGTGCAAAGGAGCGGCTGGACAACTAATTGAAGTTGGAACTACCAAATGCCATAACTTGTGGGACCGGTGGATTGTGTTGATCACCATATGCATCGGAGTAGAGCTCTATATGGAATAAAATGTGTGAAGTCGTAGCCATAATTCAGAATCTCTGTTACTTTGAATGAGTGGAGTCTTGATGGACATGTTGTAGCATGAATCGCAATCAATGTCTTGGTACAGGATACTCAGAGTATTAATGCTTTAAATGATATTCATCATGTAACTTTGGAGTGATACTACATTATTTACCACAAGGTCATGTTGCCACGTCCCCTGATCCTTTTTCCAAGTGGGATGGTGGATACCCACGCCCTTGTCTCAGAAAACACCCCATCTAGGCTAGAAGGTATTTCTAGATAAACTACTAACACATTTCCTTAGAGGGGAGTCTGATAGGAGGCTCCAGGTGGAATATATTAGAGGTGAGGAATCAAGGAACCCATAATTAGCAAAAATATCAATGATTTTGTTTCTTATTCATCAAACGTGGAATTTAATGATACCCAAGATGTTGGAAATTAGAAAGGGACCCAACAAAGAATCTCTTTCATTATGTAACCCTTGGATATTTTGTAAACCAGAGTGTCTTTCTAAATTATTCATAGCATGTTCTATGTGTTGGGAGTCTCCTTCCACAAAGAGGTTGGTGATGGCTCGATATTTTTCAATTTCCAAACCTTATATAAGAGACATGAGTTTAGTGGCATTATTAATATTTAGGCCAAGTGTTCCTATGTATATTTAAAGTGGCATTCCATCATGGTCGCGAATGATACCAAAAATAATAATTGGAACTAGGTTCCCTTTAGATGCCCCGTCAAATTTTAATTTGAGGAAAGGGGGAGGAAGGGGGGGCTAAACAAACCAACTAGTTGGGGGTGGAGTGTTGAAATATGTAACTAGGTTCGGTCTTCATAATATCTATTCTAATCAAGATTTTATATATTTGATATTAAAAAGAAAAGGAATTTATTATTTTTATTATTGATGCATGGGTTTCATGCTCAAGATAAATTTATTTGTAGGTTAAGCACCCATTTACTGTTTCTATGTATTTCATAGAATTATGAAGTCAAAAGAGTCTTTGTCATACATGTAAGACCCTTTTGGGCATCTTGTATTATGTAAAATAAATTTATTTGGGTCATAAAAGACCCTCCAAGACCTTTTCAACAAGTTGCAACAAGTCGGCCTACTTGAGATATCATGTCAGCCTTATGGAAGCAATTTATACCCCTAGGAATCTTGTCTATAAGAGGCATTTGACCTCATTTGAACCTAATCCGAGTGGATCCAAAAATAGAAGTGGCCTTGAAAATTGCTCAAAAATCAAAGTCATCATATGGAAGTGAAACTACGACCAGGTCATAGAGCTCGTTGCCCTGATTCCAACGGTGCGAACTATGCTCAAATCCAAGTTCGTATGCTCAAGTTATAGTTGGTGGGTCGGGACCATGGGTGATCGAGACCCTGCCCACGACAATTTGCCAACCACAGTGGAAGCATAACCATATCGTCGTATATATATGTTAACCACCATGGGTTGGTAACAAAGCCAAAACCGACGCGCTCTATTTACATATTATACACACTAAAAAAATTCTCATGGGGTTCGACCCCAGAACCACCAAAACAAACATGCCTTAACATAGTATCGCGTACCAATGGGCCAATGGCCCTTCCTTTGAAATCTCCACTTGCATTTTTACATATAAACTCAACTCTTTTTCCTAGCATCATAACGGCGGAGGGTGGAGAGCGCAGAACCTTGAGCATCCTAGGCAGCAAAACCATGAGTGAGGGATCTGCAAAGATGATGAAAATATTCCCTTAGAGGGCCAGAGGTGCCAGTGTCAAAATTTGACCAATTTATAGTCAATTTTACATGTTCTCACACCAAGAATCCAACTGTGTAGTTCGTTTCTCAAGCTGAGGTCTCCATTTTCAGGCCATCATCTGAATTGGAGGTATAAGGGTCATTTTTGTAAAGTTTATTGTAATTGATTTCTTTGATGCCACTTAATGAAAGAAGGCCTCCCCACTTTTGCGCAGGGCCTGGAGACGTAGCCCACATTGGGTGAACTCCGTAATCAAATAGTTGTGTCTTTGATCTCATTTTTTCTTATGGTTTCTGCTTCCTTTCATGTGATTCTAAGTTACTTGTTTAATATGCTCTTTTATATGCAATTCAAAATGCATCCTTGAAGTTAAAAGATCTGGATCAAGTTTGGTATCAGAGTAGATATTCTTCATGCGAGTTGCATTAGTGAATGATAACCAAGAACAAGCTATAAAAAGGTGAATGAAAACTTAAATCCTTTGATCTTGAAGTGGGGCATGGACCACGAACACAAAACATGGCAGATGAGGATGCACGAGAAGAAGAAGAGTCAAATTATCGCAAGATCTTCTTCAACATGGTAGTCAAAGTTGACAAATTGTTTGCAGAATATGAGAAGACAATTAGCCATGAGAAGAAGGAGCCTGAGGATCATGCATCGGTACACCATGAAGGTGGAGGATAAGAACCTCCTCCCTCTCCATCCACCAGTGAATTTTATTCTTCTTCCTCTTCTCATCACTCTAACAGGAATCATAAAAATACATCTAAGAAACCATTTGTTAAGCTAGATGTAAAGTTTGATTTCTCCACATATAATGGGGAATGTAATGTAGATAAATTAATAATTGGATTAGACAGATCAATATTTATTACAGGATTCAGCAGATCGAGGAGGATGAGGAAAATATCCAGTTAGCACCCCTTCAGTTGAGTGGCACCACTCTCGTTTGGTGGGAGAAAAAGTTGCAGAAACGCAAAAAAAACTTGGCTAATGTCCTTTCTTCTTGGTCCAATTTTTTTTTTCATTAAAAGATTAGTTTTATCCTTTGGGTTATCAACAAAAGGATTTAATGGAATGGAAATGTTTAAGACAAGGAAAGGGTCAAAATGTATAAAGCTTTGTGTAGAAATGTTTTCCAGATATATCACATCCATTGTTTGATAGAGTCGACGTTTCGAACCAATCCACCATGGTTCATATTCAGGAGTAGATCCATGAGTAAGTCAGATCTCACAATGAGATATAAATAGAAGAATGAGGGAGATGAACATAAAGAAAAATGATAGGGAGGCCGACCAGAAATGTCAAAAAAATTAGATTAATGAATGGATGAAAAAATAAATTAAGGAAATTAATTTATTAATAAAATTAGTTGAAAAAAAAAATGTACAAATTAATAATTTTATTCCAAAATAGTTAAGAGGATTCTTTAATATGATTGAAAAATGAATTAATTTAAAAAACCCTAGTAAGAGGACTAAATTTAACCCTTTTTTTCGGCTTCCCTCTGAGCGCGCGCATGGCCTCTCTGCAATAACCCTAGTTGTGCTCGGCTGGTTACTCCCTTCTTCGCACGGTCTTAACCGTAATGGATCTCGAAGGTGGCTCTGAGGCCCCTCCTCCCCCACCTCTTGAACTCGAATCTTTCAGGACCCTTATTGCAGCTGCTGGGAAATGTCTGATCTCTGGTTCACAGCAAAAGTTCGTCAAAAACTAGAAAACATCCCCACGGTGGCATTGTCTGTGGAAGAAACTTGTAGAACAACGTGTTGGGTGTGGAGCCTGATTATCTTGTTTACTTTGTATCACAGCATTGGACCCCTGTACCTTAAAAGGGGCGGCAACGCCGCCCGAAATTTAATCGCTGCCGTGGGGGGTCCAGGGGGGGCGGCAGCTCTTTTCGGAGTCCCCCCCTGGCGGGGGTTCAGGGGCACTGCCCCCGAAGCTAAAAACAGATGTAAAATTGCCTTGTAAAAGTATAGTAATTTCTAGTCAATCTGGGCCGTTCATTAGGCAAATGATCTGACGGTAGAAGTTATGTAGAAGGCAACCCCCTTGTATATATGAGGGCATTGTATTGCGGCTGTGTATCATGAGTGTATTCTCGGAGCGAGAAACAGAGAGGGAGACTGTGAGAGAGAACAAAGGATATTACAGCGGATCTGCTGTAGGTTTTGTCTCTTCATTTTTGTTGGATAATATAAAGGAAGGACTGGCTGTTCGGGGTGGACGTAGCCCAAACTGGGTGAACCAAGTATATCTGTGTCTCTCTGGTTTTATGTGTTTTGTGTGCTTGTATTTTCCGCATATTTTATGTGTTTCATTGCTCTGTAATATTTAATTTTCTAACACAACGTTGAATCTAGATGAAATAGGTCTCATTGGCCAATTCAAAGGGCTATGGCCATCCCTGAAAGCATTTGAAGAATGGGTTAAACGGAACTGGACACCACTGGTTACAGAAGGAATAAAAATCCATTTCGTTGGCAAAGGGTTTTTTGTATTTGTGTTTGATAACGTAGAAGATAGAAGTCTGATCTTCAAAAACGGGCCATATTTTATGGGCCCTCAAGGGATTTATCTGAATAAATGGTCATCAGATTTTGATCTGGCACAGGATGTGCCCACAACAGTGCCAGTATGGGTGCATCTTCCACACCTCCCCCTTCACTGCTGGAACCAAAGATCAGTGCAATACATTGGTAATGCTCTAGGCAGATATATAGATCAAGCACCAAGGAAGGATCAATACTCATGTTCCCGAATATGTGTGGAGGTCAATCTGGAAGTTGGATTACCTTAAGCCATCAAACTTTCGGTTGCAGATTGGACACACATCCAAGAGCTTGAGTATGAACAGCTCCCCTTCAAATACCGACACTGTCACGAATACGGGCATTTCACAAGATTCTGCAAGAAGAAAAATGAGGAGGTAACAGAGAAAGATAAAGGAGAACAATGGAAACAAGTAAATAAAATGGAAAACAACAGGTAGAACAATAAAAACAAAGGCAAAGAGACAAGGAAAAAATCATGGCAAGAAAGTGGAAACACTCAAAACACAGGAAGCAAGGAAACCATCAGGATTGAGGAGGACAAAAATCCAATTGAATCTCTTAATACCCCTTCAGAACCCCTAGAAGAAGAACAGGACGGACTCCCCCAGCTGAATAAAACCGACTCTCCAGATTCATGTAAAGTGGAAATCCCTCCCTCAAGCCCGATTCCAGGCAGCACTTCTTCTCCTTCATATGCAGACATAATTAAAAAAAAAAGGAAAAAGAATGTAGAAAATGTTGGCTCCTCGGATGATGAGACCTTCGAGAGGCCATCAAAGAGAGCCGGAAGGAAATAAAATAAGGAAACCAGAGAAGAAGAATCATAAAGACAAAAAACCCTTGGAAGTCAAGCCACCATTGAGATGACTCTCAGGAGGAATACCAGACCCAGGGTTCCCAAGGGAGGTGGACCCACCCCAACAAGTTGTAAATGATGCAGCTGGTCTCTTGGAACTGCAGGGGTTTGGGGAATCCCACTAAGGCAGAGGCCATTAAATATCTATTGAAAATGGAATCCACAGACATACTCATGTTTCAAAAGACAAAAATAGAAGGGGAGCTCCTTCTAAACACAAGCAACACAAAATGGAAATTTGACACAAGGAAGGTAGTAATTGCGCCATACAAAAAGAAACTTCATCTTAGCTCTTTTTAATATGTATGTTCCTGTGCATTATGTTGAAAAGAAAGAGTGTTGGAAGACACTCTCAGACTATTTAGAACTCCTCAATCCAAAGAATATAGCCATAGGAGGAGATCTGAACATTATTATGGACCCCAAAGAGAAGAGAGGTGGGTTCTACACCAGGGATCCTCTTCTCATCTCAGTGAAAAATCTCATACTCCAGTGGGATTTAGTAGATTTTAAGCCAATGAAAGGAGAATACACTTGGACCAACAATAAAACAAGGGAAAATCATATTTCAGCAAGGCTGGATAGATTTCTCACCAGCACCTCCATCATTATGGGCAAAAGAATCATTTTCACCAATATTCTTCCAAAACTAACCTCAGACCACAAACCTATCTTTTCTGCTTGAAGGAAGAAGAAGACTTAGGCCCCCTTCCTTTTTGCTTTAGCCCTCTCTGGGCCGAAAGACAAGGGTTTTTTGAAACATTTCAACCAGCCTGGGAAAAAGAAGTAACAAGCTCCCCAAGCTTTGTGTGGGAACAAAAAATGAAAAATGCAAAGAAGGCCCTAAAAGAATGGATAAAGAAGGCTTTAAAATCCCCCACCAGTCAGAGGAAAGAAGCAGTCCATCAGCTGGAAAAATTTCAATTTGAACAGGAAAAGAAAGAAATCTCCCCCACGGAATTAGATAAAGAAAAATCTACTCAAAGGAATACCTATAGTTCCTTTAGAAGCGAATAAGAATACTGGCGCATAAAGTCTCGCAGCTTGTGGCTCAATGTTGGAGACAGAAACACTACATACTTCCACAGATAGTATAGGTCTCGCCTTCTGTGAAATCATATTGCAGAAATCACTACATCCAGTGGACAGGTGTGCAAAGGATTTGAACAAATAGAGGAAGCTGCTGAGAAACATTTTCAAAACCTTCTTAGTGCTGAAAGGGATGGGAGTGAGGAGGATATATCAGAATTCCTCACAAATATCCCAAACCTAGTCAGCACAGATGATAACAACATGCTCCTGAGCCCAATTACGGAAGAAGAAATATCAAAAATAGTTTGGTCCATGGAGCCAGACAAAGCCCCTAGGCTAGATAGCTTTTCAATACATTTCTATAGAATATGCTAGGAGTTAATCAAACCAGATCTGCTTAGAATGATACATGGAGTTATGAGGAAGGCAAAGGTCAAAGGCGGAATAAATTCCACCTTCCTCGCCTTAATCCCCAAGGAAGCAAACCCATGATCTTTCGAAAGATACAGGTCGATTTCGCTTTGCAATGCTTCCTACAAGATTATGGCTAAACTACTGGCGAATATAATCAAACCACTACTGCAAAAATTAATTTCTCCAGCACAAGGGGGGTTTTTGAAGGGAAGACATATACTAGAAAATGTCATTCAAGTTCAGGAAGCTCTGCATTCCAGCCACTCTCGAAAAGAACAAGGTATGCTTATCAAACTGGATATGTGCAATGCTTTTGATAGAGTTAATCGCTCTTTCTTGTACAGGGTTCTTTCTTCCTTTGGGTTTAGTCAATA